>SOPF01025591.1:0-11995 GCA_012979155.1 Hypericum perforatum
TTTTCACAAACTAGAGGGGCTAAATAATAATAAAAAAAACTAGAAGGACTGAATCACTAATTTCTGCAAACTCGTGGAAGAGGGGAATTATCCCTTTTTTCTAAGATAGGAGGCGATGTCAGCCACCAATGGAGCAGATCCTCTTTTGTTCCTTTTTATTTTAACTAGCCATTTAGGAAAATAGTTAATTTGTTACCCACTTTGTAAATTCCTGCAACTTTTCACACCAAAACTTTTTTTCCGGCTTCTGGAGATGTAAATTTGGCAAGTTTTCACGCTGAAATATACTTGAAGGAGAATTGACGGTACAAAAAGCATACCAATGGTAACGAAATGTTAAGTGTTCCAAACTAAACTGGAATAAGGCGATATTCTACTGCTACTGAAAGATGGCGATGAATTTATTGCATAGTCTGCAGTGCCTCCCCAGATATTGCAGCAGCTCGGTACCTTCTTCAGACGAATGTTGCTATAAGGAACATCTTATAAACACGCTCATGAACTTTGCAACAAAAGCTGCATCAATTGTTAATCATGATTCTCCATTAGTTCCAACTCATTAAGCATTTGTGCTATTGCTAAAGAGTTTCGTAATCGACATATAAAAAAGTTAAATGAACTGCATACCTTCGAGGTGGAATATGGCTTTCTGTCCCAAACGCATCTTGTGTTCCTATTAATAAGAAACAGAACAAACTAATAACACGTGAAAGGGGAAATCAAACTCACTAGTACCACAAAATGATCAAAAATAAAAAATTCTCAGTGTGTTCAACATCCTTAGTTTTTGGCAATGCCAACAATCGTCATCAATGAATTCCAAATAAAACAGATATAATTTACAGATTCCACTAATAAATTAATTCGGAAAACAAGACAACAGTCTATTGTATGGAGTAGATTAATGGTGATATAAAACTATTATTGTATCGCAGCCATAAACAGTAGTATTGAATAAAACTTCGCTTGTATTCGTAACTCGAAGTAGCAAACTAGACTGGCTATAAAAATTCAGATTGTTAAAGA
The DNA here is from genome assembly GCA_012979155.1 of Hypericum perforatum. Taxonomy (NCBI): domain Eukaryota; kingdom Viridiplantae; phylum Streptophyta; class Magnoliopsida; order Malpighiales; family Hypericaceae; genus Hypericum; species Hypericum perforatum. The sequence continues at coordinate 1,027 of SOPF01025591.1, forward strand.
CGCTCGTATTAAAAGAGAGGAGCATGTCATTGAACTTACATAATACGCCGCCCAATGGCAAACCTCATGCTTCAATTCCTCATCCAAATTCTGGAATAATTCAGAAAGCAACCTCTGGTACAAGATAAGAAATCAACTTCAAAACCAAAAAACTGAACAAAAAGAGTGATCAAGACCATGAAGAGGAGGATGTTTACACCTTCAGAATAATGTCTGGAGGAACACAATTTATAAGTAGCTCATAAAGCTTCCCCCGAACTTGAAATAGCCTAAAGCATTTAGAAGAGATTATCAGAGTAAATCACAGAACGAAAAAGCCCTATGGACCATATGGGATTCAACTCTCAACACCAAATGAAGCAATAAGCACAAGGTGACAAACCACACCGTTTTGGGCTCTGCTCTTTCTTTATATCAGTCGCTATTTCAAGAACATATTCCTCCCAGTCCATTGCAGGTATGGCTTGATTACTTGTGAAAGGATACCTGTAACCACAGCAGTATAGTCAGATGCCATTCCATTGCTATAGCCTTTTATTACAAGTATATATTATAATAAAATAACCGAATAGTGCTGCACGTCAACATGGTTCAAAAAAGAAAAATGTTTAAATGGAACCGAAAAATGAGGCAACTGTTAGGAGCATAACTGTTGAATTCGACATATCTCAAACAAAAGTATGGCCCTCCTTCTTCCCAATGAACTCGATCACCCTGATTATCTGGAATAAGGGGATACTTTATATTCAGAGACAAAATGCAAGGCAGTAGACCCATTAACCGTTCCAGTTAGCAACCTTCATCCAGGAAAATTGGAAAACAATTAAACATCCCAAGGATGCTGTTTACCGGCATTCAACTCAGTTTGTACGTGATTCTTGGAGTGGAATAAATTGACAACTAGCAGCGCCTTGAGACACTAACCCCAGACTCTCTAACCAGTGCACTTGGACAGATGTGAAAGTGAAGTTATTGAATGCATAAACAATTAAGTTGCAGCTCACTGACTCGAAAATAATTTCTTGCTGTCAGTCAAACAGGGAACAAATGATTTACCAACCTTTTCATCTGATGGTGAATTTACACGAATATTCAAACAATGGGACCTAATGGCTTCAGTGACCTTTGAAGAGCTATTACAGCACAAAATTAACCGGCAGGAAGAACTGTATTTCTCCATTGTTCGACGCAGAGAATGTTGCGCTTCTCGTGAAAGTTTGTCCACCTCATTGAGCACTAGCACTGAAATTAAAGATGTCGATCAGAAGCATAACAGAGCATAACCAGAAAATTTCTGTGTGACACAACCTACCAAAGGCGCAACTTAAAAAGGATGCAAACAAGAAAGGAAAGCAGAAATGCACACAAGAATCTCTGTGATTCAAAAGAACACGGAGAGCAAAATTTTCTGCCAATTTCAAATGCATTCATCTCCGGTCTTCATTTACAATAAAATTTAAAGATATGTGCATCAAGAAAGAAAAACTAAGAATTACAAAGACAAACAACTGCGCATGAGAAAAAGAATAGAAAATTAACAGGAATACCTTTATATCCTTTCTTCCCTTTTGTGTCAAGTGGCCTATTCTTAGCCATCTCTTCGATTATCTCTTGCACTACATATCTGTCCTGAAAACCTGCATCACCAGGACTCATCTCGATGTGATTTGTGCTTGACAGTGTTGTCAGCTCCACCTCTATGGTTCTGCTTCCAGCCTAAGATGCAATAGTGTTGGGTAACCAAAAAGGATTAGCACAACAAACACAAACCTTATGTCTCAGCCCAGAAAGATCAATTTAGCTTCAACACTCTTCAAAAAAGTACATCCTATATTCTCAATAGAATATGCATAAGAAAACACTTTAACCACCAACAGATTAACTCCGGCATTACAATACGAGTATCAAAACGCAAGATATTGTGTCATCATAGCATAAAGATTAGTCAGAACCAAAAAGAAAAGAGAACAATTCATCAGAAACCGAAAACGTCGAGACTTACATCGATCTTCCAATTTCTGTTCTCCACCTTCGCCTGCAACCAAAAAGTTAAAAAGAAAAACCGGCGGCATTAGTAGTATGACCACAAAACCAAGACTTAGCCACATCAGGTAGAGTTAACTCCTCTCCGAACAGAAGCCGAAAAATATAAGCCCCATTCTGCCAAGCAGTTATAATAGCAGAAAGAGGGGTAAATAGGGAATTCAACCCTTTTCGGAGCCCGGGCCAAAAATCTGGCGGAGGAGGGCCATGATTAGGGTTTTCTTGCCGGAGCCGGAGGGCCCATAAAAGAGCAAATGGGGGCAATCCTGTTCAGCTACCTGCACAATCGAAACCAATCCTCTTACTTGCTTGAAATTGCAATTAAAGAGAGAGCAATCGTAGAGAGGGAGAGAGAAGAGGGTGGAGTTACGAGCTTCTTGAGGTTATGGGCTACGTCATCGTGTACGATGACCTGGTCTAGGGTTTTGGGCCGGTACTTGTCCACCCACATCATCCTCTTCCTCCTTCCTTCCGTCGTCTGGTTTTTCTTTACTTTCTAGAGAGAGAGAGAGACAGAAAGTGGCGGGAAATAAGTTTGACTTTTAGGGGCGGGCCTCCGAGGGTTTTGGATCGGTACAATTTTCATATACACATGGTAATTGCGTGTATGTGTGTATGCAGCAGGAGCCGTTGGATTGTGTACGCGAAGTGGAGTTCACTAAGACTCCTCGCAGCAGGGGGTCCGCTCGTCTTGGGTTGGCCATGTGTCAGGAGCCCATTGGTCGCTTCGACCTGCCAACCTGTCGTCCTGGGCGCCCCCAGGGTGTCAAGAGTCTGTTGGTCGCTTCTACGCCAGTATGGTGCCAGGACCGACGTGGCTCGTTTTGATTGAGGAAGATTCGAACCTGAATTTTAAGGAGTAAAGGGGGAGTCTCTTACCGTTGTACCTAGGGGTGAACAAAAAACCGTGGAAATCGTACACCGCACCACACAACACTGCAAATTTAGCAAACCGCGCAGTTTAGAACTGAAAAATTACCGCACCGCTCTACACCGCAATAAAATGGTGCGACTGCGGTTTTTACAACCACACCGCGATAAAAACCACACCGCATCGCAATATATATATATATATATATATATGTATATATTTTTTGAAAGGTATATATATATATATATATGTATATATACATATTATATACACGGGCGACGCCACATCTAATTAAGTGGGGTCAATTGACCCCACTTAATTTTATTTTTTTTATAATTAATTATATTTTTTAATATATATTCCTACTAAAATTAAAATTGACCCCACTTACAAAATTTTCTGGCTCCGCCTCTCATATATATATATATTTCTCCTAAAAAAGTCTATCCTTCATGAGCATATTTCTTATTGGACACATATGTTTTCGCATTTTTTTAATTTTTCAAATTTAATTCAAATTTATATATTACTTTATTAATTTGGGTCGGTTAAAATGGGCTTGGGCCCAGTGCAGTGTAAAATCGCACACCGCACTGCACCGCACCACCCCGACACCGCAACGAGCCGCACCGCATGGTTTATCACAAAATCGCAAACTGCGTAGTTTATTTTTTTTTAAAAAAAGTGCGGTGAGGTGTGCAGTTTTCGCCCCCGCACCATACCGCACCGAACTCACCCCTAGTTGTACCATACAATTGATAAACCTATTCCGACTTAATACCAAATATATTAAAGAACAATTTAATTTATTGGTTAAATATCAAGAAGTATTTAATTTAAATTTAGAAAATTGTTCAATTTCATTAGTATTGGCATTTTAAATATTTTATTTTAATTTTTTTGATAATTTTTTTTAAAAATAATTTTTGAATTAAAAAAACATATTTGTTCAAAAATTTAAAAGAAATTATTTTTACCATTTTACAATATTATTTTCGAACTATATGTGTTTCTAATTTTTTTAATAATTTTATGATATTAATTATATACAATAATTTTATTTATGTTGATTAAATAATGTAATTTGATGTAAATGTATGTAAATTATGTATTGATGTAATTGAAAAAAAATTATTTATACATGTATTTATGTATCTTGAATACCCTAAACCATAAACTCTTACTCTAACATTAAATCCTTACCTAATCCTAACCCTAAATTTATATATCTTAAATCTTAAATTTTATTTAATTTGCAATTCGAAGAATTTGTAATTAGGATTGTTTACAAGTAATTTTTATTTTTCTTAATTTTGGTTGGTTCTAACTTAATTTTAGCATTTTCGAAGTTACTCGAAATAATGTTCGAGTTTAGTACAATTAGCTGAATTTAAAAAAACTGAGCTGAAAAAATGCTGAGGTGGCGCTCAGGGCGTAACACTGTAGCGAGGACACGACTGTGGGCTTAAAGCTGAGAGCACGAACACCACTCACGTGACGCCCAGGACACACACTGTAACGGAGGTACCATTGTGGATGGTCTAATTTAAACCAACGTGATAGCGCCATGCTAGGTAAGGGTGGTAATGTCTTTCTCTGGTCTGGCATGTGTCCTTCACGCGAGTGTGGGGGAGATTGAGCTAGAGATATCTGACCACTCTCTCCTACTCCCCTGAAAAATTTCGGCCATTTTCATATTTCCTTCTTCGACTATCTTTGTCTAAAATAATTCTTCTGGAGAGCCTTGCCCATTAGTTGAAACTTTTCTAAATCACACAGCACCTCTGTATCTACTCCTCTCGGTTTAGGCCTCCATTCCTCCCATCAGGTCGGTTTAAGATAAAGTCTCCACAATTTTTCATTTTTTTTTGGTATTAGGGCTTTAAGCTACTCTTGAAATTTGTATGTTGTTTATCTACTTTATTTTGCTATAGGATTTTATGCTTCAAAAGGCTTCACGTTAGTAAATCCACGTAGTTAGATTGAATCTGGACATTATGATCCATAGAGGTGTTGCGTATGTTGAACCCATTTTGTTCTCTTATGTAACAATTGTGTATGCATGCACACCAGTTATTTTTTTGGCAAGAACCTATCTTGGTGTACACTGAAGTTATTTTTTCCACGTTGTCGGCCTGCTATGTTGATTCATATGAATGACCCCTTCTATGACGAGGCACCTAAAATGGAGGCGTTGCAAGGATAGCATTTGCTAGGCTAATGAGAGTGACCTTGGAGATCATTGACTATCCCATTCTGAATTTGCTTGTAGATAAGTATGACCTTACGGACAAGAGCTTCCCTTGAAAGGATGGTCTGAGGAATCAGTTCACTAGGAAAGATAACGAGAGAGTTTATGGCCTACCGTCTAGTTTAAGCAAGATCAATCTAGATGCCAGGAAGTTCGAGGTTACCAAAGGTGCGGCAATCCCTTGGTTGAACAAAGTTGGCAATCTGTTGACATTCCAGAACAACATTCTTCTTGATGATATTGAACCGAAGATCCTCTTTACTGAGGAATTAGATATGAAACATGGGTGAGGCTGTACATTTTATAGTCAATCGGGACACTTTAGGTCCCTAGGATGAGTATGGAATTTGTTGATGCTTCGTATGCTTTTTTTTTTTTGGTGAATTTTAAATTAGGCTTTAGCCTAATCCCGAGATCTTGACGGTACCGCTTTTGGCAGGTTGCGATCCCTCCCCATGCTGGCTTTGTGGCCGACCCGTTACCATCGAACCACACCAGCATTGGTACTTCGTATGCTTTTTTGATAAAGAAGTTTAAAGACATCAAGACATACGATTTGGGAAGGCCATGTTCTGGATCACCTTCTACATACGGCAGAGAAAAAAAAAAGGGTAATATGATCACGAGGAAACTTCTGGAGAGCCCATCTCCTAATCTGCATGTACCAAGACCACATGTGAAATTATCACACAAATGATAGTCCTACCTGTGGCTTGCACGCAGAGGTAAAAAATGAACCACCTTCAAGTACCTATTCGAAAGAGGAACATATGAGGAACAGAAATTGCTTTCGGATACTCAAAGGCCAAAGGTGGATCCTGAAGGCAAGAAAATGGCCTTTAAAGGCAAGGTGGTGGCTAAGGAGGGGGGAAAAAAAGAAGAGAACAAACCCGTTGGTTCTTGCACCGATTGTGCTGGACGATCGAAGCAAGTACCCAGGACTCGAAGTGGGATACAGTCCGTGAGAAGATCAGTCCATTTAGGAGAACCCAGATTGGAGTTGAGTGTACCAGAGATGGAGATTTCCACGCCAATCACTATGTTTTAAAGAAGGATAAAACTGATACTGGAAAGTCACCTTTTTCCTCTACAAAACATCAAAAGAGGAGAAGGTACACAAGGAAGTATTTAGCAAGGGTAATTGGACTGAAAATATGATTGAAAATCTTAATTTTTCAGATTTTGATCCTATAGACACTAGGATTAGAGATAATGATATATAGATACTGACTTGCCGATTGATGTTCGCGAGCAGAGAAGAACAAAGAAGAAGTTTCAAGTTCATAGTTGACAAGATATCAAGTTTCAAGTCAAGCAATTTGTCAAGAATCACAAGAAGTTTAAGAATGTTCTGAAAGACCACATTGTCAAGTCAGGATATAACATCAAGTTTATTAAAAATGAAAAAATGAGGACAATTGTAAACAAGCAAAAAGGCAAAGGTAAGTAATGTTTGTGTGATATGGCTTAGTATTTTTTTTTTTGAAAAGGTAGAATAAGTATGGCATAGTGTTGTATTCTTTGATGTTGTGTATTGGTAATTCTTATGTTTTTTTTATTCATTGTTAGTGTTATGATCGCACACCAACATGGGAACAATATCGCACAAAGAACACAACAAAAGATATAACGTAGTTCACCTATTGCTTATGTCCACGTTGAGAAAGGAGAACTTTTATTTATGGGAACCGAGTCACAAAGTCTTAATACAACCCTGGTAACATGTTCTTATATAGTGGACAACACTTGGGATACAAGAAAATTCTATCTAGGTCGAACTAGGAGCCAAAACAAGTACCGGGCTAAATAGGAAAACTTGCTGCAGTCGTCACCAGCGGTCGCTGGCTTCCTAGCGGTCATTGGGGTCTGAGAAACATTCTCTGGCCTAGCGGTCGCTGGATGAGTAGCGGGCGCTGCTCCCAGCTTTTACTCGCCACCATCTCAAACAAGACTCCACCTTGGCGAGTAATCATCTCGTGTGAGAAACCATGAATCTTCACCCAAGTTTCAACAAACTCCACCTTGACAAAAACTCCGCCCCATGAAGAACCATGAGAACTTGCAAAACAAACCCAACTTTACCGACTCACCCCATCAACCATAGATAACCGTCATCATTAATAAGACCATCTTCACTTTCTCACTTCCCTTCATTCAATCTCTTGGAGCCAGCCCCAAAGCTCGAACTTCCGAGCTTACTTGGCCTATACCCTCCAATCTTCATTGAACTCGAAATAGCGAGTCCTCTTACAAGTGTAACCTTGCGACCAATAGACATACCCTCTATTTTTTGGTTAGCCCCATGCTTCGCAATCTCGTACTGCTTTTTCGTTAAATTTCCTTGCCACAAACTAACGCTATTTGCCATAGCATACAATGGGCAACCTTTTGTTCTACCTAGTAGAACCCTCAACATGCTTCAAACACCAAAGTTCGGCCTTGAGTGAGATACCCGATCAGTGAGTGATGTCACCAATGGCTTTACATGCCCAATGTCAAGCCAACCAGACACCTTTGACATGCACGTCCCTTTAGACAACTATAATGGGTCCCAGCTAACAAAGTTTTTTCGAGATAACTTTGAATTCCCGCCAACCATGCCTCCACAAAGTAACCATAGCTTGTTATCCATGTCTCTGTGAATCCCAACTCTACTCAAACTATCCATGTCGAGCCTTTGCTCCCTTATGCTAACCAACTTCATATGACCTGAGCTTCTTGCCTCTCCATCAGAACACAACGATGTAACTCTACATACAACAGTGCCCCCACTAACATGTAGGTATTCCGAATATCTCTTTCACCTTTCATCATCAGCATGGTATTCTTTTCTATGTCGATTAGATCACCTACTACCTTGTAGCCATACCCGCCACAATCTAAGGCTCTTAATGAGATCAAATTCCTCTCCAACTTCGAACATGCCTAACCTCACACAATTTTAACATGACACCATCCCACATCTTGATTCAAATATCTCCTATATTGGCAATCTTACAAGCGGAACCATCACCCATAGTTACCATACCTGAATCAACGAACTCTTACATATTGAACTACTCTCTCTTGGACATCATGTGAAAGGAACAAGTACTATTCAAAATCCATGAATCCTAATGCTTTAGACCTGACAAAACAGAAAGACAGTCACCATCTGACACGTTTGAACATGCAGCAACAACCATGGAACCTGACCTTTCTTCATGATCCCGAGGTCTTCTTGGATAATTTTTTTTCAAGAGCTCTTTTTCTCCACACTCATAACAATTGCCCTTAAACCTCTTTGACCCCGACTTGGATCCCCTTCCATCTTTTCCTCCTAAATCACCATGGTTACCCCTCACAACTATCGCTTCTATCTGTTCATCTCCGGTCTTCTTTCTTTGATGAAACCCTAAAGTGCACTTGTGATCTCCTCTAACAACAGGGAGTCCTTCCCCTAAGTTAGGGTTGTAACCAAATTTTCGTAGGAACCCGATAAGGAATTTAGAAGTAACAATAAATTGTCTTCCTTCTCGAACTTTACATCAATCTTTCTCAAGTCGCTCACAAGCTGATTTAAACTATTGATATATTGACTCGAATATGAGCCCTCCTTCATCTTGAGCCCGTACAATCGTTACTTAAGATAAAGCTTGTTCGACCAGACTTAGACATATACCTTGCCTCAAATTTCTTCCATACCTCAGCTGGTGACTCCTCATCCATTACGTGATACATCACATCGTCCGTCAAGCACAAGCGAATTATTGCCACTTCCTTGGCCTCCATCTCCTTCCACTCTTGGTCCTCTATCTTTTCAGGCTTCTTCTCTGAGAGTGCAACAACCATCCCTTGTTGCATGAGGAGATCCTTGACATGCCTTTACCACAACCCAAAATTCGATGAACCATTGAACTTCATAAGAGCAAACTTTGCGCCGTCCATCTTCCTCCCACCAAAATGCTCTGATACCAGTTGTTATGATCGCACATTAACACGGGAACAATATTGCACAAAGAACATGATACAAGATATAACGTGGTTCGGCCTATTGCTTACATCCATGGTGATAAAGGAGAACTTTTATTAATAGGAACTGAGTCACAAAGCCTTAATACAATCTTGGTAACATGTCCTTATACAGTGGGCAACACTTGGGATACAAAAAAACTCTATCTAGGTCGAACTAAGAGTCTAAAACAAGTCCCAGTCTGAATAGGAAAACTTGCTACAGCTGTCACCAGCGGTCGCTGGCTTCCTAGCAGTCACTGGGGTCTGAGAAATATTCTCTGGCCTAGTGATCGTTGGATGAGTAGCGGGCGCTGCTCCAAACTTTTACTCGCCACCATCTTAAACAATAGTTAGAAAAATAGAAGACAAGTATAGAGAATGGACCCGAAGAGAGTTTTTTTGGTTTATATTAATTGGTTTGTGTCGATATTTTTCTAGTTCTTTTCACATTTGACCTATGAAGTATTTTGACCTATTTAAGTTCATATATGTAGCAAATTGATGGCAGTAGTGAGTTACTTTGGGACTTGGGATCATAGTTTAAGGTGGGAGGTTATACTGCAGCACCTCCAAAAATAAAGCCAAGAAGAACAAGAGGGAGAGGTCAAGGGGCAATAGCAAGTGGTCGAGGGGTTGCTGCAAGTGTTTTCGAAAGTTTTGCAGGATTTAGTGCAACTAGAGATGAAGGTTTTGCAGTATTTAGATGTAACTGGAGCAGGAAGTGCTATAAGTGGAGGAGTTACTACTATAAGAGGAAGAGTAAGTGCAAGAGGAAGGCAAAAGAGAAGAGCAAGTACAACAGTTGGTGCAAGAGATAAATAAAAATCCAAAGTCATGAACTAGAACTATCGATGATGATGTTATTTTATTTGAGATGAACTCATATGCACTTTTTGTTGGGAATTAAATATCTTCATGCTCAGATATGAAACTCCAAAAAACCTTAATTATAAGATTGAACCTTTTGTATCGTGTTTGTAGCTGAACAAGTTTAAGTCATTCAAATAATTTCAGATTTTTGTTTGTAATTTGAACAAGTGCATTTTATGGATGCAACATTACATGAGTCATGATCCATTTTATTGATTGAACGTTACATAAAGAACATAATACATAATGGCTTCTCACTATTTAAATTTTAACATAGCAAAAATTACAACATTAAATATTATTATCAAGCTAAGCATGATTTTTTCACCGACTTTAACTCTTCAAGAACTTTGTTGCACATCTTGCACATCTTCGGCATCGTGAAACACCTCCAACCACCGTTACAATATAGTTTTATGAAGTAGGGTTGTCGATCCCACGAGGATTAAGTGCACGCCTTACTCGGCTTACTTACTATGTTTTAGGAACTTGTTGGTTTTGGTTTGGTTTTGTGACAACTAACAACTATCATGCATTAAATGAAAACAAAGACAATTTAAATCATGAAAGATCACAACAAAACACAAAAATACAAGATATATATCAACTTAAACAAAAGTGGTGTGATACAATAGATTACTTAAGTAAACTAACTGGTTCGTTGAGTTTTTAAGTTCGTGTCACGATCCGGGTGTTTCAAGGCAACTAATCTACACTTCAGTGCTAGATTAGTCTAAATTGATATTTACCTAAGATTAAGTGAACTCGATGTGCTTTTGCCCCCACGAATCACTTAATCCTAACTAAACAACAACTATAAACATCACCCTTTTGGATAATCCATCACCAAGGAGGAGTCCACATCCCACAAGGCAACGGATCAACAAGTTAATATTTCGATCGAGTCTATCTCCTTTCGGTCTCAAGACTTGATTATTAAC
>SOPF01025591.1:12005-91672 GCA_012979155.1 Hypericum perforatum
CTCTCAGTTTCGGACAAAAAAATCTTCAAACTGAAAACCAAGCTTCCCCTAAAAGTCTGCTAAACCCACAACCAAGCAAACCTAAATGTTTTCAGCACAAAAAACAAAGCTTCATTTGAAACCTCACTGAAATCCAGAACTAATTCTCCCATAAAATTTTAGAAACCCAAAATCAATCTATGATAGCTAAACTCAGAACCACCTTGAAGCCAAATCGTCTAAGAATCCAGAAACCAAGCTTCAATCTTCCAAAATGACCTAGCATACCTGCATCAAGATCCTGCTCCAAGGTACTCGACCATACATGAGTAATGCTAGATCTTGGCTTTTCTAATTTGTTGGAATATAATATGTTTGAGAAGAATAGAAATGTAGTTTTATAAGGGGGCCATGAAGTATATTTTATTAGTCGAAGGATATAATTATATTTTATTAGTCGAAGAGTATAATTGTTCATGAAAGTATGTTTTGGCCAGAGGAAATTTCCGTTATCGGACCTAGGAATTCGAGGGTTCTATTATTCTAAAAATAGAGGACGGAAATAAGTGTTTCAATAACAAAGAGACCCTAATAGTGAAATTGATAAATCCCAAAGACCCGAGAGCAATTTATTCTAAACTATTTTATAATATGAAAGTACTTGACAAACGAAATTGGTTACGATCTGTTATTTGAACATTACTTTAGACTTTAAACTTGATGTAACATCTGACTTGTCTTTTGGGTCAAGATTATAGATTTTGTATTCACCTTAGTTTTCACCTTTTTTCCTAAAAAGGATCTTTCTCTTATTTTATCTTTCATCCTTTTTTTGTGAAAATTCGAAGCGAGTAGGTCGGATTCAAATCGGGTGAAATCTCGTTAAAACTAATATTGCGTTGGCAATGCTCAATTTAAGAGTTTTATGGTGCATTCCTAGTGCTTGAACTCAAGCGTTTTAGTTAAGCCATAACGTTTCACTCGATAGTTATCGTGTCTTTCGTTTTAAGTTGCCTACAGATGGACAGCAACTACTTCGAACATCCTTCGAATGCATATGAATTTTTTCAAATTTCCTTTTTTGTTGTCGGGTTCCCTAATTTACATTTCCTATAGCTTACGGAAGGAAAATCAATATGATATTTGTCTGAAGTTACGATGGAATGGGATATTTCCAAAGTAGTTAGTTGTGATTCGGTTATAGTTGGTTAAATACTGAAAGCTGCTTCATTTTGTTCTTCATCGTCGAATATATAAGGTCAGTCAAAATTCCTGTTATCCCAAGAACTGATGAAAATCACTTATCAAACAATAAAATCACTTATCAAACAATTAGGACAATTTTATGTACGGTTTATTCTATTCTATTTTAACAAAATTTGTGCAGTACTAATTTAATGTTTTCAAACCCGTGTGCGACCTTGTACCAATCAAACTACTACCTGGGACAATCTATAGTTATTTTTTCTTAATACAAAAAATAAGAGAGCAGTTTGACCGTTGAAATTGGGTGAGATTGCCCGGGTGACTTGATTCACTTGGATTGGAAAAAATTAATGTTTATTTTTTTATTTATCTTATTCAATTTAGAAACAACGCCTACATTTTCATACTCGAAATAATGCATCACCTTAGGATACACTAAAAATATATTTTATCAACTTTTAGATAATAATTAATATGTTAACTAAGTCAAGCTAATTGAACTAAAATATCAAACATGAAAAATATGTATCATCATCATATTTATTCATGTCTAGTGTTGTTAAGTGAATATTTAAAAACTATGTTTGGATAAAATGTATACAAAAATTTGATAAATATTCAAAAATATTTTGTTATTTAAAGTTTATGTGATAAATTTATTTCACTGTATTAATTATTGTTTACTATGTATGATTGATGATTTGACTGTTTGGACCATATATGCCGAAAAATTGAAGATTTTGGGCCGTCCCACAGCTCGGTTTAATAAACATTTTACTAATCATTTTATGATAGTAATTTAATTAATTAATTTAAATTAAATAGTAATAAAGTTATTTCTACTAAATTTTAATACCGTTGTGCTTTCATAACTCAATATTCAAGATACGACAAGTTTTAGTTCATAATCAAATGCTTCCCAATTAGACCAACATTTTTTAGTTTGCGGCTAGGTTAGCCCGTGGATTATATATGTTCTTGACTTCTTTTGAAATCATATATATAGATTTATTCGCTCTAATAAGAAAGTAGTTTATCAAGTTCCAAAATCTTGCATATCATACTTTTGCGAATTGATATATGCCTTATTTGAAACGGATCAAATTATACACACCATTTGAAAACAGTCAATAAAATTACATAACAAGTAAATGATGGCCCCTCGATTCTAGCCGAGAAGCATCAGTCAACGAGCTGTAATAACTAGTCTCCATAGAAATAAGCAAAGCTTGTTCAAAGTCTCCATCCAAGCCTCTCTTGATGGTTGAAACTACGTACACCATGAAACCCGAATCGCATGGCAACTTGATCGGCCCTCCAATCGGTAGCCCAAACATCTCTTCAGACTTCTTGAACAACTCTCTAATAATGTTGCTGTTGAGGTACTCCAATGGCAAAACAAATCTCTTGTAATCCAATGTATACACAACGAAGTGGCCGCTGTATATTGCACTTCCAGTCTGCTTTCTTCTTAAGGCGGTGACGATTTGCCATTTTCTTGCAATTTTTGTTAGCTTCTTTCCAGTAACCATTTTTTTATTTTTTTTCCTTCTAATCTCTCAATAACAATAGATGAAACTGGGAGACACTCTTGGATTTTTGGGATTAAGTTAAAGTAACAAGTTGTATTTATACTCTATTAAGGTGTATGTCTTGCCTACTTCTCTTGCATTGGGATCAACGTTGGGATAAATCAAAAATTAATTAGAACATAGGACAATCAACAGTACTTATTGTTTTTCTTGGGACATCAGAAGTTTTTACCAACAATTTCCGTCTTCTACTTCACCGACAAATTTAGCTACTACTTCGTTAGAGCGAGTCCCTCTTGGATTCTTGTTTAAAATATTAACTACTTCTCAATTCCATAGATATTCTGTTGTTCTGTTTATTGCATGTCCGTGCAATAAACAACATGGGTCGAATGCACTTTACTCTGGATTCTATTATGTTCATTGCGATATGTATATGATTTCTAGCCACGACATGGGCATATCGTGCGTACATGTGGTCTTATCCTTTTATGAAATTTGGTAGAAAACTTCTCAATTTTTTTCTTCAATGTAGAAAACAAAATTGTTGGTGAAAATTCTTGAAACCGACTGTATCAAGCTGATGGAGCCCAAAAATAATATTTTCTTTGAGAAGGATAAACCCTTCTCACAATGGTTATTTGGTAATTTTGCCCTTTGAAAGTGACAATTTTTAGTACTTCACATGATATTTTTCCTTAAGGAAGGTACTATATTGAAACTTAGCCTTCGTGAAGTGACTTGGTAACTTCATGAAGCACTTTACCTTCCATAAGTAATTAAAGTGAAATTTTACCTTCCAAGAGGGAGATGTGCCATGTGGATTAAAGAAGGGAGCAAATGACTTCATGAAGTACTTTACCTTCCAAAGGTGACCAAAAGAAAAATTTTACCTCCTTACAAGGGGGGCTCCATGCGCATAGCCTTTAAACAGGGGGAAGTGACATCATAAAGCACTTTGTCTCCCAAGAGCGACTAAAAAAGATGTTTTATCCCTTATAAGAGGAGTTTCATGCGTGTGACTTCAGGGAGGGGGAGTGTGATTTCCATAAGCATTTAGCCTCCAAGGATGACCCAAAAAAATATTTTATCCCTTGCAGGGGGTTTTCAAGCGTGTGGCCTTTAAAAGGGGGAGTGACTTCCCAAAGTGCTTTACCTTCCAAGAGTGACTAAAAGTGATATTTTGCCTTCCATAAGGGCTAATGATTTCTTGAAGCATGGGCTTTAGAAGGAGGAGTTCATTTAGTGACTTTGCCTTCCAAAAAGGGAAAGTGTTTGCTTAGTGAGTTTGCCTTTCAGAAGAGGGGGTGTGAAGAGCCACTTTGCTTTTCGGAAGAGGAAAGTGTGAAGAGGCATTTTGTCATGAAAGACGAGGTGTAAAGAGCTTACCTCGCCTAAGGGAGGTGCTAAGGGCTTACCTCGCCTTTGGGAGGTGCTAAGAGCTTATTTCACCTTGGAAGAGCTTATTTGGCCTTGAGGAGGCATAAAGAACTTACCTTGCCTTAAGAGGACACAAAGAGCTTCCTAGCCTTAGAGAGGTGCTAAGAATTTATTTTACCTTGGAAAGGTGTGAAGCCTTAAGGAGGCATAAAGGACTTACCCTGCTTAAAGAGGTGCTAAGAGCTTATTTCACCATTGAAGGGTGTGAAGAGCCTTAAGGAGGCATAAATGGCTTACTTAGTCTTAACGAGGATATCTCATCTTAGGGAGGTATGATGGGCCTATCTTGCCTTAGGAAGGTCTACATTGCCTTAGGGAAGGTTGGCCAAAACAAAAGATCATACTCAAGCATCGAGTGACTTAGGTTAGAGAAGTTTGTTCTTTTCTAAGTGAATATCAAAGGAGTGGATTTGCCCTTCTCTTAGTTCGAATTGATTGTGACTAGTCGAGGGTTACAACAGCTTGGTAAGGTGTTAGGAGAGCTATGAAAAGAGTCCTTGCACGGTCGAAGGAGTTAAACTCAAACTTCAAATTAACTGGAAGAGATAAGTCCCAAAAATTATGTGATAAAGGGGCCAATACAAGACAAGGATAAGCATCCCCAAAGATAAGTGTTAGGAGAGTCCGAGTGCAAGGAGAAGATGGAGTTCTTTGCCTATATAATGGAGGCTTGAGGAAGGTAGGATCATCATCAAAAAACCACAACACAAATCTTTTATCAAGTTCAAGCTTTTATTTGTATCTTTGTTCTTAAGTCGGGCATTAGCACTTAGTTCGGAGACCGGGCAGTAGAGCCTAATTAGTTAGCCAGGCAATAGGACCTGGTTAGAGGAGCATAGCTTGGTAAAGTAGTGGTGGTCATGATTTGATCACTAGTATCGTTAAGCTAACCTTGAGATAAGCCTTCAAGCCATTACAAGATCATCCTTTACATCTTCGTTACTTTTTTCTCACAATAGTTTTTTGGCACGCTCGGTGGGACTAAGAGTATGTCTAAAGAAGGAGGCAAATATGTTCCAGCAAGATGACCAAGAATAACATACCACCCTCTTCTAAATATCATGTTAAGAAGAATATGACTAAAGTGACTCTTTCCAAAGAGTCGAGAAATTTAACCTATACGGCACCTCCATGGTAGTCGGCCATATCTCCTAGTACTCAAACAAATATAGGAAGGAATATCACTTTCAATTTAGCTCTTTTCAAGTAGCAAGACCAAAGTAGTCACCCTAGGAAGTCCTACGAGACATACTCCAAAGACAGAAGGTTAAAGACATAATAAATACCCTCAAAAAAGGGCAATCGGGAGATATAAGAGAAGTGCTTGAAGAAAGGGGTACTTCAAGAGGTCCAAATAGAGGGCATCAGAAACAAAATGCTCCTGAAAACTTAAGAGAGATGCTCTGGGGGCAAATAACCTCTAAGAACCTAAAGACCATCAGGCTTGGGGGATAAAAGGTTATTAAAAACCTAAAAAGGTGCTTGGGAGTAGAAGAGATATCCCAAGTTACCTAGACACCCTACAAAAGACAGATGGGGGTCTCACCCTTATGTTAAGATCGACCTCCAAGAAGGCATGAATGCAAGGCAAAGTATCTTCGATCAACTAGGAGAGAAGAGACCCTTGTTCGAACTCGAAGGGCAAGAGGTAGTATCTGCAGGGCAGAGTAGGCGCCCAAAGTCACCTAGGCACCCTATAGAAGGTATATGGAGGTCTTACCCCTATGTCAAAAAAGGCACGAAAACAAGATAATATCTCTTCAGTCAGTTATGGGAATAGAGACCACTATCAGAACTCTTCTTGCTTGAGGTCCTCACGAGGACACAAAAATGACATCTTGAGAGAAAGGTCCAAGTACAGAGACAGATCATGGAAAATCTTGAAAGATTATTAGAAGATCACAAGGCTAGACTCCAAGAATAAGAGTCTCTTCTAACCTTACCCATAATATGACATAACGTGGCTATCAAGTAAGGCCGACAAGTCCAAGATGATATCATTGACCTTGATAAAGATACGACATCAAGGCCTGGTGATAGAAGAACACTAGATAAGGGATTGGATAAGAGAATCCCTCTTACGAGAGAGGACCAACATAAGGGGTCAAACAAGGGAGTACCTCTTAGAAGAGAGAATCATCGAGTAGATCTGAAGAAGCACAAAGAGGTAGATACCCAAGAATAAGGCCATGGACCCTTCTGAAGATAATCCAACCAAAGAACTACTCGTTAAGAAGGGTGAGAAGAGGACAGTTGCAAGCTTTACACTTAAGATAGAGGATTCTGAGAAGCTGAGGTTACATACCTTCCCTAAGATAGATGGGAAAGATAAGATAAGCTTATCCAGCCTAGATAAGTAAGATAGGCAAAACTTATATGAAGTCCCCCTTAGTAAAGAAGAGTACATGAAGATGTGCCTATAGGTGTGCATGGCAGAAGACTAGGAAGACAAGAGGCTAGCACTCAAAGATATTATAAATGAAGCCAATCTGAATAAAGAAGAGCAAGACTTGGAAACTAACATGGTTTACACCTTACCGGTCATATTGAGCCAAAAGAGGGATAGCCTAGCTACCTTGATGAAGATATAATTGAGAAGAACAGTATGGAGTTAGAGATTAGAGACAGCATTGGAAGAGTTCAGTAACACCATGATGATAGCAAGGCTAACTAAGCAGATGTTTGAGCAGCTTAAGCCGTTGTATATTTCAGCCCATATCTTCAACAAGCCAAGCAATAAGATCCTTATTGACTATGGAGTGGTCATGAATATCATCCCATATGCACTCCAGAGGAAGCTAAGAAAGCAAAATTAAAATCTAGGCCCAACAAACATAATGATGACCACTTTTGCTGGAAGGCAACTTGAACATTAGGAGTGTTTGTTGCTTAAGTCACAGTAGGATTGGTGACTCATGAAGTCCCATTTTACATCATAGAAGCAAAAATTTCCTATAATGACCTTCTTGGAGGGGATTGGATCCACTCAACCCAGGTCATCCTATCCTCCTTCCATCAATTCTTGATCCAGTAGATGCCTAATAGAAAGGTGGAGATAGCCACATATAAAAATCCATTTCAAGTAGTTACCAATTGCATAAAGGCGGCCTTCTACGATGGATCCATCATGCCAACTACCTTTGCAAGGTGTAGCATAGATGGATGAGTCGCAGGCTATGCAAGCTCGGTTGAACAGGAGATTCCCCTTTCTGATCAACCATTAAAAGTCATACCAAGAAGGCAAGTTCTTAGGCTTAACTTTCAAAACTAAAAGAGAAGAAGGAAAGCAAAAAAGGTGGTTAGAAGTCTATGCCTTATCGCAGTACAAAGTGGTCGAATTTCTCTTTGAGGACGATAGCCAAGACCTCATAGAAAAGCAGAAGATAAGTAACCTTCATTCGGCCCCAACTAAAATAAATGATGCCAAGGCCAAAGTAAAGGACCCCCCTAAAAGAGATACTACTTAATTCCAACAAAAAACCAGCCAATCTTGATCAGTGAATGGCTTTTAAAAGACTTCAAAAAAGACCTAGTTAACCTATAGAAGGCCAACCATGGCTGTAGAAAGCGGGTATAACATAAATCAATTAGAAAGAACAGATACGAACTACATGAAAAGAGGAGAGTGAATACCGGGGAAGAGGTCATTTAAATAGCCTTTGGCTGTATAGAGATAAAATGGCCTTCGCCTACAAGAGGTGAAATGACCTTCGCATACAAGAGGTACAACGATCTTCACCTATAAGAGGTGAAAAGACCTTCATCTATAAGAGGTGAAATGACATTTCCCCATACAGAGGTAAAATGACCTTCATCTACAAGAGATAAAATGACCTTCGCTTATAAGAAGTGAAAAGACCTTGGCCTATAAGGGGTGAAATGAACTTTGCCTACAAAAAGTTAAATGACCTTTGCATACAAGAGGTGAAAAGGCCTTCACCTGCAAGAGGTAAAACGACATTTACCTATATAAGCGATAAAATAACCTTCATCTACAAGAGGTAGAATGGCCTTCATCAACAAGAAGTGAAATGACATTTGCCTCCTCAAGGAGTAAATTGACCTTTGCCTACCAAAGGGTGAAGAAACTTTTGCCTACGAAAGGTCTATCTTGCCTATCAAAGGGTGAAATAATCTTTGCCTATAGAAAGCTACCGATTTAGAGCTTTGAATGAAATCAAGGTCTACATGGTGACACTTCTTATTTTAGTTATTCAAAGGTCACCATGTAGGGGGCATTGTTGGAACCCAAAAATAATATTTATTTTAGGAAGGATAAACCCCTCCTACGATAGTTATTTAGCAATTTTGCTCTTTGAAAGTGATCACTTTTAGTACTTCACAAGGTACTTTTCCTTAAGGAAGGTACTATATTGAAACTTTGCCTTCGTGAAGTGGCTTGGTGATTTCATGAAGCACTTTATCCTCCATAGGTGATTAAAGTGAAATTTTACCTTCTAAGAGGGAGATGTGCCATGTGGCATAAAGAAGGGAGCTATACTTCATGAAGTGCTTTACCTTCCAAAGGTTACCAAAAGGAAATTTAACCTCCTTGCAAGGGGGGCTCCATGCACATGACCTTTAAAAAGAGGGGAAGTGATATCATGAAGCACTTTCTCTCTCAAAAGTGACCAAAAAGGATGTTTCCACTTGTCAAAGGGGTTTCATGCATGGGACTTCAAGGAGGGGGAGTGTGATTTTCATAAGCACTTTGCCTCCCAAGGGTGACCAAAAAGAATATTTTACCCCTTGTAGGGGGTTTCGTGCATGTGGCATTCAAAAGGGAGGAGTGACGTCCCAAAGTACTTTACCTTCCAAGAGTGACTAAAAGTGATATTTTTCCTTCTATAAGGGCTAATAGTTTTTTGAAGCATGGACTTTAGAAGGAAGGGGAACATTTAGTGACTCTGCCTTTCGAAAAGGGAAGGAATTTGCTAGTGACTTTACCTTCCGGAAGAGGAGGAGTGAAGAGCCAATTTGTTTTTTGGAAGAGGAAGGTGTGAATAGGAAGTGTAAAGAGCTTACCTCATTTAAGGGAGGTGATAAGAGCTTATCTCGCCATAGGGAGGTACTAAGAGCTTATTTCACCTTGGAAGAGTTTACTTGGCCTTAAGGAGGCATAAAGACCTTACCTTGCCTTAAGAAGATACAAAGAGCTTACCTAGCCTTAGAGAGGTGCTAAGATTATTTTACCTTGGAAAGGTGTGGAGTCTTAAGGAGGCATAAAGGGCTTACCCCGCCTTAAAGAGGTACTAAGAGCTTATTTCACTTTTGAAGGGTGTGAAGAGCCTTAAGGAGGCATAAATGACTTACTTAGTCTTAATAAGATTATCTTACCTTAGGGAAGTGCATAGGACCTATCTTGCCTTAGGAAGGTCTACAATGCCTTAGGGAAGGTCAACCTGGAAAAGGGATCCTACTCATGCATTGAGTGTCTTAGGTTAGAAAAGGCCATTCTTTTCTAAGTAAGAATCCCAAAGGAGTAGATTTTTCCCTTCTCATAGTATGAATTGATCGTGACTAGTTGAGTGTTACAATAGCTAGGTAAGGTGTTAGGAGAGCTACGAAAAGAGTCCATGCGTGGTCTAAGGAGTAAAACTCGGGCTCCAAATTAATTGGAAGAGATAAATCCCAAAAATTATGTGATAAGAGGAACGGTACAAGATTAGGATAAGCATCCCCAAAGATAGGCATTAGGAGAGTCTGAGTGCAAGGAGAAAACAGAGTCCTTTGCCTATATAAGGGAGGCTTGAGGAAGGCAGGATCATCATCAAACAACCACAACACAAATATTTTATCAAGTTCAAGCTTCTATTTGTATCTAAGTTCTTAAGCTGTGATTAGGAGGTCGAAAAGGAGAGCCTAGTTAGTTGGTTAGGTAGTAGAGCCTGGTTAAAGGAGCTTAGTTTGGTAAGGTAGTAGTGGTTGTAATTTGATCACTTGTATCATTAAGCCGACCTTGAGACAAGCCTTCAAGCTATCACAAGATCGTCCTTGCCACCCTCATTACTTTTTCTCATAACACAAGTAATTGGGAAAATATCATGTATGACTGATTCTCTTCTATTTTAATTAACTAGAACAGTACGAATCAAATTTTTAATAAATGGATCCAAATATTGTAGTTATAGGGCACATATCTAAATTGTGATGTTACAAAGAATATATTTTTTAACAATAATGTTTACATTAATAGGGACACATATGAGAGTTTTAACTCTAAATTTTCATCAATTCAATTTGAACAGGTCCTTTACAATTTTCACCGTTCTAAGTAATAAATTATCTTGAAAAAATACTATTAGACCTCTAATGTTTATTATAATTTGCAATCTGCTCAGTTTCATACATTTTTATCTATGAATTTCAATGGTTAATGATGCGATAAATCTTGGGTCAAAAATATGTGCAAGAGAACAGGATCGCACAAGTAATATAATGATAAATAAGATAGTCTCCACAGGGACAGAAAAAATAATTCTTTAGTTATCTGATTATGAATTGCCATACTTAATCTAAGCAATTAAAAATACTATAGATAAGATTGAATTAGAATTTAGGGTTATCAATCCTAAACCTTAACAATAATATCTAAAAAAAGATAAATAAACAAAATGAAATGGATAAAATCTTGTGCTAAGGACTAAGGGTTGTCAATTTTAATCTAACAACACATAATATGAATCAATCAACTAATAAATAATCAAGCAGATGAATGTAAAAACAATTCTTGGCTATAAGATATGAAAAAACTCTCTTGATTGAAGATCCAAATTGTCAATTACAATCCTTGAAGCAATTGAATAAAAAACTAAGTCTAATGACTATTGCATGAAAACTATCTAAGAATGAGTCTAACCTAAGGCTTAAAGCCTATATATAGCCTAGCCAAGATACCTAAATAATAACTAACTAAACATGTGAAATTTTGTCCAAAAATGGCCCTCATTCTGTCTACACAGTAATCGCTGGTTGGGCTAACAGTCTATAAACCCCCCAGTGGTCGCTGGGGTTCCTAGTAGTCTCTAGGTCTTGGAATAACTCACAAAACATCAAAGTTGTAGATATAGGTGTTAGAAATATGCTCATCTTAGAATCACTCAATTTGGAGTTAGTATGAGAAAGTTAAGCCTTTTTTTTAGCAAAAGTTGACAAACTAGGCCTAAAACTATTCGCTAGGCTTCCTGTTTTTCTTCTCCATTCTGCCTCATCTCTACTTCGATCTTCTAGCTTGCTATTCTCTCTAAATACCTACAAAAATACATAAAACTCGATAGACATCCACTTCTTGACTAAACACACAAAACATATTAAACACTTAACAGAATAAGACTCAATTGACCCAAAATACTGATAAACAATACCCAGAACATAACTAATTGTGGGCGCATTTATACACACATCATACCCTCACACTTACTTCTTTGCTTATCCTCAAGTAAAGTGCATCAAAAATACCAAATTCATAGAGTCCTCAAATTGCAAACAATCTACTACACGCTTCATCCCATCACCTAGTCATTCATCTCATTTGAGTACTATGAATATAAACCATGTAGACACAATATCCTCATCTGTTTAACCTAATTATTGCACTACGCATACCATACAAGATAGTTGACCACTCCTGGATTCAACCTATTATAACATCACATATAAATATTTGATGGTCAACTTCCAATTACTAGCAAATATGCTTGGTGTTTAAGAATGTCATACTTTGGACTTGACACTATCTCAAGTAACATGAGATTCGTAATCAAGAGGGACTTTCCATAGGGTTGTAATGGGGATTAAAGTATGGGGAGGATAAATACTAGGTAGTGACTAAACCACCCAATCCAAGGGTTACACAAAAAAAATCTAACTCTCGGCTATACTATACATATCACCTTGTAACGACTAAGAGTTCAACCCAATGTACCCATATTCTAGAGGTCGTTCACTTAGGATAAGCTGCTACTTTTTGTTATGTGCTTTCTTTTTCATCACATTCAATCCATCTAGCTACTTTCCTTGGATTTTTCACCTTTTTTCCAACTTTCCATACTTTTCATTTTCTTCTTTTTGTTTTTGTTCTTTTCTTTTCTTTTCTTTCACACATTTTTGCACATTCATAGCAACTCATCCTAGTTTTTGATTCTTGACCTCAATTCTACCCTTTTTGTTCCCATATATGTTCAAGTCCCCAACTATACTATCAAATACACCCTTACAATTTTCTCCCAATAAGGATGTCCTAATCCCTCAGAATGAACAATTAAAGGTAGGTGGGGGTTGGATATTGGCCCATATAATGGTGTGCAATTATTAACTTAACAAAAAGGCTTAGGCTTAATGGGGTTTAAACAATGGATAAGAACAGGTTTTGGGCTCTAAGACTCTTGCCTCAAAATAAAAATATCTCTCGATATATAACTCATCCGTACTATGAAATTATACCAAGTGCTCATATATCACTCTCATCACCCACCACATGCAAGCACCTCATGAACAAAATAGAGACGATTATCTCATCCTTTGGCTCAAGTCTCCTCACAAGGTCACTAATCAAACTCTTGAGTATGGTCTACCTAGTATGATCAATAACCTAAATAGCTAAGGATGCCACTCCTACATGATCCTAGTCAAGGCAACTCAAATTTGGTTCCTAACCAGACAATAAGATTCGGCTGTCAAGAAAAGTTCACAAATTCAGAAGGTAGTTCATCAGTTGCAACAGACACGACCATTTTAATCAAAAGCACATGTCATACATATCATAGACTCGATCACATGCGTATGACAATATAACAAGGAAAATAGATCAAACACATAACAATTTTGACAAGGTGCACCCCATATTTATTGAACATATTGTCCTCAATGTGTGGATATACACTACTCACACAGCCAAAATAAATCACAATATCATATAAGATGAAAAACAAAGAGAGAGGAAAATAAGATAGTCTTGTTATTGGTAGGGAAGTCTTATTATTGGTAGGGAGGCGGCGGAAGAGGTGGCGGTGTTTTGAGCTTATTGTACCACTCTAGCAGTCTTTGGTTCTATACTTATTAGTGCTATTTGCATCCAAACTTTGTGGCATGACTCCTCTCAGCCTATCTAACGTGTAGAAATGAAACTGAAGGACATTTTTTTTTGTGACACTAAATACATTCCCCTAGAAACTCGAATACTCAAGAAAACTCAGACGGATGATACCAAAACATATAATTAAAAAGTATAAGGAAAGAGAGAGGATAATATAGTTCTAAGTTAACATTGTTAGCTTGACAGGTTCTCAATCATTTATCAAGATCCTAGGTCATCAAGTTCTACCCATGATCCTTGCAAGTCAATGTGGTTGTCTAGCTGTATGTGCAAGTGCTCCTTATTCACCTCAGATTCTGCCTTGGCATCATGATTGTGAATGTGGGCTTGTAGTAGCTTTTTAACCTGTTCATGATTGAAAGATATACAAATAATGATAGTTAATTCATTATCTCTACTCAAGTAAGAATACCTCAAGTGATCTAGTAACCTAGTGGTGGTTTATGCTCCAATTTCATTGCCAGAATATTGCAAGGTTTCAACATGGGCCATGATGTATCATCTAATTCATGTGATTCAGCTGCTTATACCTATGATACTTGTTCTTTGAATTTTGGCCCATCCACTTCTATTTTGGTCTCCTGTATTAGCTCTAATTAGCTCTCAAGATGAGCCTCTTAATTGTGTTTGGCCACCAACTCATCAAGAAGGTTGATCCAGTATCAATCATCTTTTGTGGTTGGGTAATTGACTACCTTGAATATATTAAAGACTATCTCCCTGCAGACTTTGAACCACATCTCCCCTTTTTTGACATTAATGCTTGTTTTTCCAGTGGCTAAAAATGGACGCCCAAGGAGGAGAGAAACGTCTCGATCTTCTTGCATCTCCATAATAATAAAATGAATTGGAAAAATTAGAGTATCAACTTTCACGAGCACGTTCTCAATTATTCCCTTTGGTCTAACGATTGGCCGATCTGCAAGTTAAAGCATTATTGATGTTTCCTTTATATGTCCCAAACCAAGCTTCTCAAATATTATAAAAGGCATTAAACTGATGCTAGAGCCAAGATCAATTAGTACCCTCTTAAATGTCTCATCCTTGGTAGTACAAAGAATGGTGAAACTACTAGAGTCATTCATCTTGTGAGGTAACTCTTGACTCAGAACTGTATTACACTCCCTATTTAGTAGGATAATCTCTCAGTCATCAATGTTCTTCTTCTTTGTAATGAATTCATTGATCCACTTTCTTTAGGTTGGCATTTGTTCAAAAGCATCAAGGAGTAGAATGTTGATGTACAAGTTTTTGAATAGTTCCAAGAACTTCTTGTAGCTAAGGTGAGTTGCTTGTTTCTGAAGTCTTCGTGGAAAGGATGGTGGAGGATAAGTCCTGTCTGGCATTTATTTTGCAGAGTTCCCTACAGACTTATCTTTCTTTGTTGATATAGGAGTCACCTTGAGCTATTCTTCCTCCTCATTTACCTTCTTCACTAGTGATTTCACCACAGAGCTTACTGTATTTTTTCCCAAATTTAGCCTATTCAGAGATGTGATGGCCTTTTAATGCTCCTACCTGGTGGAAGGGACTTCAGTATTGCTCGAGAAAGTGTCATGATATCTTGCATTCAGTCAGGTAATTAACTGGGTGATTTGTACCTCCAGATTCCTAATCATGGCTTCATAGCTTAACACTTGCTTCCTCAACTCATCTTCACTTACTACTGCCATTTTTATTGATATGGCTGAAAAATTAGAGTAGTTTCTCCAACCAAGGTTATAAGTAGCAGAATATAGATCATTATTTACATTACCCAAATAATTAATAGATTTAGCAATGAAAGAATAGTTATTAGTACCATCTGGGTGAGTGTAGATTTTGTAAACATTAGAGGGTGGTGTGGACTACCTATATAAGAGCTGGCACTTATGCTTGGAGCATAGCTATTTGGTTGTTATCTTATATACTCACCAATTTCTTTCTAACAGCTCACTCTTCCTACTCATGATTATTGGTAGCCATGGCTTCGACGATGTGTAAGCCTTCAGCTTCTGTCTTTTTAGTCAAATTACCTTTAGCTGTTGCATCTAGATTGACTCAAATTTATGGCTCACATTCATTGTATAATATTTGGATGAGCATTTAGTCAAAAATCTGATAGTGTAGACAATTGTAGAGTAGACCCTTGTAGCGATACCAAGCCTTATATGGAGATTCATGACCCTGCTTCTTGAATTGAGAAAGTTTGTTATGTAGTTGAGTAGTTTTACTTGGTGGGTAGTAGTTCTCCAAGAACTTGTTCACTAGCTCGTCCCATATGGTGAAAGTGCCTATAGAAAGTGAGTCCACCCACTCTTTAGTAGTATCCTTTAAGCTTTGCTTGAACAGTCACAATTTGATGGCATCTGTTGAGACTCCATTGTATTTAACTGTTGAACAGTGGTCTTTAAAAGTCTAGATGTGCTTCATAGGATTTTTTGATGGAGAGCTCCCAAACTGGTCTTGACTAACCATCTTAATAAGGCTGGTCTTGATCTCAAAGTTGTTAGCTTCCATCATTGGGTACGCAAAACTGGGCCTAAAATTAGCCAGTCTAGGGTGCATTTGCTCCCTCTTATTGTTAGCTGGAACGTTGACTACTTGTCGATCTCCCATCTCATCCTTGTGTTGATTCCTTCTTCTCAAATGGAAAGTTTGTTAGATCTCTAGATCGTACTCAAGAATGGTTTAGTTATCATAATGGGTATGTGGCGTACACCTCTTGTGATTCTCATTACACTACAAAACTCAACAAAGAGGATCAAGCGTAGTGATGAAAAGTGAAGATGTAGTAAAGCTTAGTCTCAAAATTAAGAAAACTATATCCAATATTAAAGATAAATTGATTCAAATCTGTTTCTGGCAATATCGCCAAAAACTTGATGCGATAAATCTCGGGTTGAAAACACGTGCAAGAGAACACGATCGCACAATAATATAATGATAAATAAGATCTTCTTCATAGGCACAGAAGAACTAATTCTCTAATTACTGGATTATGAATTCCTAATTTTAATCTAAGCAATTAGTATTAAGTGATTGGTTGGTGATTCTAATACTACGAATAAGATTATGTTCAAATCTAGGGTTGTCAATCTTAAACCCTAACAACAATATCTAAACAAAGATTAATAAACAAAACAAAACAGATATATCGTGTTAAGGACTAAGGTTATCAATATCAATCCAAGAAAATACAATACAAATCAATCAACCAATAAATAATTAAGCAGATGAATGTAAAAATAACTCTTGACTATGAGATATGAAAATACTGCATTGATTAAAGATTCGAATTATCTACAATCCTTGAAGCAATTGAAGAAAAATCTAGGTCTAATGACTCTTGCATGAAAACTGTCCAAGAATGAGTTTAACCTAAGGTTTAAAGCCTATATATAGCATAGCCAAGATACCTAAATAATAACCTAACTAAACAGGTGAGATTTCGTCCAAAAATACCTCGATTTCGTCTACCTAGTGATCGCTAGTTGGGCCAACGACTGCTGGCCTCTCAGATGCACTTTCTGTAAAACCCCTAGCGTCGCTGGGGTTCACAGCGGTCACTAGGTCACAGCATAACTCACAAAACTCAAAACATCAAAGTTGTAGATCAAGATGTTGGGATCTACTCGTCTTAGAATCACTCAATTCGGAGTTCGTATGAGAAAGTTACGCCGTTTTTAGCAAAAGTCAACAGACTAAGCCTAAAACTGTCTGCTATGCTTCCTGTTGCTCTTCTCCGTTTTGCCTGATCTTTACCTCGATCGTCCAACTTGCCATTCTCTCCAAATACCTACAAAAATACATAAAACTCGATATACATCCGCTTCTTGACTAAACACACAAAACATAATAAACATTTTACAAAATATGACTCATTGACCCAAAATACTAATAAATAATACCCGGAACATAACTAATTGTGGGCATGTTTATGCACACATCAGTTAAGATCAGAGTAGGAATTTGGTAGGATGCAAGTTCTAAAATAAATAATAAAACTAGTCCTTGTTATTTAAAACTTATTTAATTTTTAAAAAAAATAAACCCTTCTTAATTTTATCACGACAGCAAAAAGGTTTTTGAAAATTGTGAGTACAATTTATTATAACAAGTCAATATAAAAAATCAGACAACCAAATCAAAAGAACATTATAAATTAGGTAAGTTGATATATAGAATTGAATGCTAGATTAATTAATTAAATATAATATGTATATAAAATTTTAATATTATCTTTGAAAAGCTGGTAGCATTCTCTATCTATATATCCATGTCCTTATACTAAAAAATAATTAGGACAGATCCCAAATTAATATGCCGTCACAATCAAGAAATCTCGTACCCTTCAATTTTTAATCCAAATAGACCCTCATAACACGGATTAAACTGCACAACATGGATTAAACTGCTGTAACTTTTATCCCTTGCAGTGAGTAAAGCTGTAAATTCGGCCCATGACACACTTTTGATCCAAAAAATGTAAAACAAAATACGTGGCTAGACGGATCAGTACATCACATCGTATACCAGAATAGCGAACGTTGTGGCTAGCTTCTTCTCTCCATGGAAACTATTGCAATTAAACGCGTAATTAACAAATAATTACAAAATTAATCGCGATTAATTAAACAAAAAATTCGCTAATTAAAACCCACTTACTTGTTGTAGCGTGGATTGTTGAAGGCTCGGATCACTTCGTGTGAGTTGCTAGTCGTGTCGGATAACGTTTGAACGAATTTCCGACCTTGCAATTTACGATTGTCCTTGATCGTCTAACTACCAAAACTATCAGTGACTAAATTGATATTCTTATTTCTGAGTGAATTTCTGGGGTTGGCAAAAAATGTGATTTCAGTCCCAGAACTTCCCTATTAATAGGAATTGTGCCGCCCAGCTGGCAATTGCGTGTACTGCCACTGGGTGGGCCACGTGGCAACATGTGGCAGTATGCACACATGCACGCGCCACGTGACGTCACATGGCTTAGGGCTGACACATGTCGACTATGTGGCAACCACGTGTCGGTATGCATGAACATGCCACATCATGCTGACATGGCACTGACGTGGATATCCCAACAGAAACTAAATTGGACCCCCAAAAGTTGCATTTTTTTAGGTAAATATTTTCACTCAGATTGCATCTACCGGTGATTGTACCTCCACTTCCATTAAGTCATGAACTGTTTATATGGTTAGGCTAAATGTTCTTTATTGGTCAAAAGTTACATTTTCATTAATATTTCCTAGATCAATTGTTTCAAATATGTAATATTCTGATCTAAGATTGTCACAACATTTTTTTCCATCTAATAAATTAACCAATTATAATATTAGATATGAATAGTCTAACACCACGCATTTTAATTTTTTTTTAGAACCTATTCTAATACCTATTCTATTACAACGTTGTCAGGAATCGAACCTTCGACTTCCCAAACCCCACCCCACTCTTGTGCCGCTGAACCACACATTTAATTTTACCATCCAGATTTGAGAACAAACAGTTATTTCATGGTATTCCGAAAATCTTTCAATCTTATTTTTATGAAGTGATATAAGTTTTATTCCAAACAGATAAAATTATATAAATATGTCTTATTTCAGACAGATAAAAATATATAAATATGTCTTATTTCAAACAGATAAAATTATATACACCTCTTGCGAAACAAAGTCAAGAAACTTACATTACAAATCCAGAGACTAAATATTTTTTTCAAACTTTTTGGCCTAATCCAGTGACTAACTTAAATAGCCAGAAAGAATTAAATGATAGCATCTAGATTCTAACTGAGAAGCATCAGTCAGGGAGATGCAAAAAACTAGCCTCCATGGAAATAACAGATGCTTCCTCAAAATCTTTATCCAATCCTCTTGATGGTTGAAACTACGTAATACATGAAATTCACACGGCAACTTGATTGGCCCTCCACTCGGTAGCCCGAAGACCTCTTCGGACTTCTTCTCACTAATAATGTTGCAATTGAGGTACTCCAATGGCATAACAAATCTCTTGTAGTCCAATGTATATACAACGAACTAGCCGATCAATGTATTATTTCCAATTTGTTTTCTGCCCAGGGCAGTGACCGTTTGCCACTTTCTTGCAATTTTCGTCAGCTTCTTTCCAGTTATCATTATTAGTGTTTTTTCTTCTAATATCTCAAAAGCAATGGGTGGGGCAGTAGATCAGAACTTGGGATTGTAAAATATGTAAAGTGATCTTATAAAGTTATAATCTATCTAAATTAATAAAAAATATTAATCTTCATTTGGGACCAGTATAAAATTGTGATTACTCATCTATTATAAAAATTGATAGTTTTTTTAAAAAGTAGGTGCTACATCACCATCGTCATTCATGTTACTTCTTCACTTTTGCGTGAAACGGTATTTCTAAATAAATACATATATTTCAACTATTTTATTTATTGAAAATTATTGTTATACTCCTTTTTGATGGTAAACTTACTTGTTTAAAAAATTTAACATCATCATTCATCTTTTTAATCGTCTTCAAATTAATCTTATCATCGTCTTGATATAATAAAATATCTCATTTGAGTATAATACTTGGATAGTATTATAATTTGAGATTTTATATATATAAAGACAAACTAATTTTCTCATACTTATGTATTTATTATTCAAAACTTCAATTTTAAAATTTTCGGAGAAAAAAATTAAATATCTCTTATCTAATAATTTTTTTAAAAATGATATTTTTCTAACGTGCCAACAATATCATTTTTTATGAGTTTTCTAATGTGGAATTAAATTTAAGGTAATGAGATATACTTATAATCAAACAACGTTTCCTATTGCATACTTCTCTCGCATTGCGATTGAAGGAATTAGCGCATAATTAACGAATAATTACAAGTTAATTATACAATAATCGACAAACACAATTCGTCAATAATTAACGCGACTTACTCGTTGAAGCGTACTTTACCGGGATCGTCGTAACGAGATGAAGCTACTGGTTGGCTCACGATCACGAAGGAGTCAGACGCATGAACGATTTCCACGAACTTTTGAAATCTGTGAACTTTCGGTACTAATCCAAAATTGTTCTTTCTCTGTGTGGATATGGGTGGAACATTATAAATTAACACCTGCTTCTTTCCCTTTTATAGAGACAACCCCAGATATCAAAAGATTCCTAATTTTCGTCACCTGTGGAGGGAGGGGTAAGTATTTTTGAAATACTTAGTAGGAAATTATTAAAACAATACGTATTTAACCAACCTCCACACACATCACATCATGTCCCTGCATTCACAAAAATAGTGACAACCAGACAACGTATATCATAATCGAAATTCAAACCACTTGATTTTTAACGAGGTATCGCCTCACTCGTAAATCTACTCAAAATTTCACAACAGAACTCAAACGATTACAAATAGCTAAATCACCGAAATCACATCAAACACATTCGCATCATATTTACATAGTACAAAGATGCACTAATGTACCACACTAATCAAATGATCCTAGATACATTCCACACAAACAGTTGAGCACAGTTATGTTCCAGATATAGCCGGATCACACAGATTCCAGTAGAGCGCATCCCAACTAACCCACAGTTGCTAATTACATACATAATCATACATCAATCCATCACTAACACCCAAATCTAGTGTCGCGGATATTACACAAGCACGCTACGAGTCAATGCAATATCGTCAATATCTTATAACAAAAGTGCACGTCACGAGTTAATATGGTATCGCCGATGTCATATATACACATGAGCATGTCACGGGCCAATGCGGTATCATCAATGTCTCATAATAGATAAGCACATCGCGAGCCAATACGATATCACCGACGTGTTATTTACACATGAGCATGTCACGAGCCAATGCAGTATTGTCAATGTCTCGTAAACAAATAAGTACGTTGTGCGCCAATGCGATAATGCCGACATCTTATATACACATTCTCTAACCAACTAATGCTTAACCAACCAATCAAACACCCAACTAACATAAACCCGTAGGTTTTTATATTACTTATCTTATAATAGAACTTATCATAATGTACGTACTGACTAAAACTAATTGATCATGTACGTAATCTCATACCAATAATCTCTCATATCATATTCATACTCATAATTACTCATATCAGACGTTTACCAAACATCATATATTATCACTATCAGACACACCAACGTCAAACTCACACATATTCCAAATGAACGTCAAACATATCATTCACAACTCATATCGCACATCATATATGATAACACAATTGTCAATGTTGAATTATCAAGAGAATCGTTCGATGTCACATAGACATCTATTTCAACATACACCCTCATCACATCATATCATACATATCAAATTACTTACAATTACATAAACCACAATTTAAACTTATACTCACTAACCGATAACTCATAATTCAATAGGACTCACAAATGTCAAAACTGTACATAAACCAAAAATTCATCAATGGTCACATAACAAAGGTTCACCTACACAACTCATCAAATCATAACATGATCATCATATCAAAGCATGTACACAAGTTCATAATAATCAATGTTAGTCAAAATAAAGGTTAGGGATAATATCACCTTACCTTTAGACAAAATTGCACAAATTGCTCCAAAGGAGTTTCGCACTTTGCTTCACGTTCCTCGATGTCAGGATTCCAAAATACGATCAACTAAATAAGAGAAATAACCCTCTATCAACATCAATCCCTCAAACCCAACTGAAAATGGGAATCAACTCTAAAGTCCCAAATATCAACTCCTTCACAAGTTCTCTAAAATATGCACAAAGGTCTTCAAATTTAGCACCAAAGTCTAACTTATCATACACTCTCCTCATAACATCAAGCAACCTCATTAACCACATATGCTCTTCAACAAGGTCATACCAAAAATTCTTCAAAATATACACAATAACCCTCCAATCTCATCATCAAAGCATAGTCCAACATCTAATATCATCATATCTTCCATTCACAACCTTAACTTAACACAAGCACCTAACCTAGGTCTTCCATAATATGCTCCAAAACCTCACATAAACACTTCTTCTTCAAGGCAAAGAAAGGACCTTACACAAACTAAGCTCAAATCATACCAAAACACTTACCTAAACTTCCAAGTTGTCAAGATCTTCCTATTTTCCTTCTTCTCCTTTTTCCCACATTTTTTCCTCTTCTCCTCAACTCTCTCTTTCACTTTTAATGGATGAACACAAGTGACCCACTCACAAAATTCCCTAGATATTTATCCCAAAAACTTATCAAAAATTTTAAAAACACCCATAAGCCACTTATCTCCCTTTTTCCTCTCCTAAGAACTTTCCCATGATCACATCAGATAAATCCTCAAATGTCAAAACTCTTAAAACCAAATCATATTTCTAGATGTTACAAGCCTACTCGAATTAGAATCACCCAAATTAGAGATCGTATGGGGAAGTTATGGATTTTTGAAAAGATATGTGTACAACCCATAAGACCCTAGCGGTCGCTGGAAAGGCTAGCGATCGTTAGCATCGAGCCTCTGGTTTTCTCTAGAGAAAAATCACAAATCTAAAAAAGCAAAATTGTAGATCTATGTCTTACGGATCTACTCGTCTTAGAATCACTCGATTTGGAGTTTGTATGAGAGAGTTATGATTTTTCTACCAGAAGTCGACAAACTAAGCCTATCATTCCTAAGCCAACTGTAATCTACTCAAAACTACAAAACTCTCCCTTAAATCATAAAACTCATATCAACAAAGTTGTACATAAAGTGTTACGGACATACACGACTTAGAAACATCCAAATCAGAGTCCACACGAAAACGTTAAACCTATTCCCCCAAAGATCGATGAATTCAACTAACACAGTTCGAGAATCGATCAACATAAAATAACCAAAGATCGGACCAAGCAGTCGCAACTAAGACAAAATTTATGAGGGTCATAACAGGTCTTCAGCTAGGTTGGCCTTTCTTTGATTGTCCTTCTTTGGTATGTGATAGTCCTTATCCATATGGCCGGATTTGTTATAGTTGTAGTAGTCATCACCCTTGATCTTCTTGTTCTTATTCTTTTTGGGCTCTTACTTATCTCTGGATTTCTTCCTCTTTTTGTCACCTTTTTCCTCAGAGAGGTGTACTATGGTCTCATAGTTAGCCTTTTCTTGCTTGACTTTAAGACTTTTAGTTGTCTTCCTCAATCTTAAGTCTCACGATCAGGTCTTCTAGGCTCACGTCCTTCCTCTTGTACTTGAGATAGCACTTAAATTCATTCTAGAGTGAGGGAAGCTTCTTGATCATTGCAACTACTTGGAAGGACTCGCTGATTTGTATCCCTTTAGCTTGAATCTCATGAAAGATTAACTGTAATACCTGAACTTGGTCGATGACCTCCATTTTGTAATTTTTGTCTAGTAAACTCCACAACTCCTTGGCGATCTTGGCTACCACGTAGACATTATAGAGCATGTCATCTAGTCTTTTCAGGATGTAGTTCTAACACAGGAAGTCATTGTGACCACGTGTCAAGAGCGTTAATGTTCTACTAATCCATTTTCTCTTCCGCTATCTTCAGTGCTTCCTCTTTTAGGAACCAAACTAGATTGAGCTGGTCTGATAAATCATCAAGTTCTATTGCCACCTCTTGAACTCAGTACCATTGAACTTTGATGACTTTTTGGCATGGATAGTTCCTAGGACACCTAGTATAATGCTTGATGATGATATCTTCAAGTACACAAATCTCGTCTTATGATTGTTGGTCATCGAATTTGGTGTACTTGATTAGGATTAGATTATAGTCGAGGCAAGTTTGGACACTTTCTCCATAAGATAAAATTGTCCCATATATTTCAGTGTAATATGATTGTCCCATATATTTTAGTCTAATATGGGCTACGACAATTATCCCCAAGATACAACAACTGTTTAGGCTTTTTCGAGAACATTGCACACGTGTCTCAAAATTTTTAGGCGAACCCTTGTATACCTTGTAAGTAAAGAATGGGGGGAAAGATGAAGACAACAATGCGATGGAATACAAGTTGCTAGGATGGATAAAAGTGAGTGGAGGAAGGCCTATTTACAGGCTAGGCATCCAGAAATCTAAAGGACACCATTCTTGTCCTTATTCAGCTGTGCATAGTGGTGTCCCTTAAAGGTGATTGTCTATAGGGCCTCGTACCTCATTGAATGCCTTGTGGAAGCCTCCTCAGTCTGCTCGTGTCTCTTCATGGATGGCTATAAGGGAGCCTTATCCAGCCTTCGTGTCCATTTAGAGGTATGGAGTAATCTATTTGGCTTCGAATCCCGTCACTATCAAGATTTGGAATTACTCTAGAATTTTCCATAACTTTAGAGCTTCTCCAACTCCTCGCGACATGTGAAGTTCCAAGTGTAGTGTGCCCAAGTGCCCATGCCTTGGACAGTGCTTTGCACCATCTTGTGCTTGTACTTGTTCTCAGATGGTGCTTTGTAGTTGGCAGTGAGTCAACCATGGGATTGATCAACCAAGTTGAGAGGTAAGGATAGAACTTCCTTATCAACTTGGAAAATTTCCATGTGGTAACTGATGTGGTACACACACTTCCCTTACACTTTGGACTTTGGGCTTTTGGACTTTGAATTTGGGCTCATTCATATTAATTCCAACAAATATAGATATGAATCAAGGCAAAAGCAACTGATGCTCTACTAGTACTAAGCGGGAAAATTGTCCTCTTATGCTTAACAAAATGACATTAAGCACAATGTACATTGCATTTAGTAAATACTGTAGAATAAGTTACTCTTTAAAATAGCCAATATAGAGTTCGATAGATGTCCAAAACAATAATGCCAAAAGTTGATGTTATGGCTAATATAAGGTAAGTCAATACGGAAAAGGGCATGATAAAGTAGACTAATGTGGGTGATGGAAGTGGCTCGCTGGATGTAGTATAGACCATTAATCTTTTTAGCTAAACCAATCATCATCGGCCACCATCCTGGTCAGGTCTTGTATGTAACAAGAAGAATCATGAAAGTTAGTGATATAGTTAATGCATTAGTCAATTGACCAATAGAAACAAATTGAAGGCAAATCCTAGAATGTAAAGCATATGTTGTAAAAGCAAGTTTGCAAATAAAACTTCTCTAATATGAGTTGCCTCAACCTTCGATCCATTTGGCAATGCATTTGGCAATGTAACAAAGGTAGAAACTATTGAAGCATATAAAGTAAAGTTATTAAGATAACAAGTCACATGAACTAAAACTCCAAAATCAAGAATCCAAGATGGCTTCATCGTTGCACCAGGTAACTAAAAGTTAGGCATCATGCTTTCCAAGAGTTGAGCAACAATTGGTGTATGAACAATAGGACCACTCTGAGAAGTAGAAGGCTGCGCATATGTGGTATTGACAATGTTGGTTAGTTGGAAAGAGGTCAAAGTATCATTAAGTTCTTGTATTTTGGTGAGCTGGGACATTGGACTATTGGAATTCTGAGATCCCATGACCACATAATCAGTATTCTACAATAGTGGATTAGAATATGCTTGGTAGTTTCATGTTAGTTTGGTGAACTATTAACTGTAGCATTTGTCAATTATGACCAGTCATGTTACAATATGTGCAAATAGGATTCTCTCCCTGATTGTTTAAATCTCCAAAATGCAAGTTATTCCCAAAGACTCTGCTGCTAAGTAACCCAAGTGTCTCAACAAGCTTAGGGAAAAAAGGCACATTATTCATAGCAAACAGTGGATCGTCTATCATCAAGATTTGAGTGCGGATTGATGCAAAATTATTTTTTAGATAAATAAGGAAACCAATAATGAGATCTTGCTCGTAATACTGTAAGTAGCAGTGAAGTCCGTAGAACAAGAACAATACTGCCTGATACCATAATAGAAATAGGGAAGAGGGATTTCTAGATTTGGAAGGAGGTTGGTTGTATTTTTAAAAATGAATTATTATTCATGGTAAATAATAAAAATAATATTAAAAAATATTTAATTATCAAATTGGTGTCCACGTAGGATACCATTATCAAGTCATGAAAAAAATACCCGTGATCAAGTCATGGAAAAAATATCCATGAGAGACCAAGTCACTGATTTTTTTCCGTGACTTGTTCTTTTTTAAATTTTTTGAGTTTTTTTAAATTGAAAAAATAAAAACTTTAATATTTTTTAAAATTTTGTTATTATTTTTTTAAAAAAAATCAGGTGTGATTTTAGAATCATGCATACAAAATTTTAACTCAATCTGAATTATATCCAATTTTTTGTGTCATAATATAATGTCTTAAGTTCAACACGGGTATTTTACAAAGATAATAAATTATTTAATTAAGAATTGATTTTATGGCTCTATTATATTCATAGATTCAACATGTAACCCAAAACATCACATTGAAAAATACCTTCAATGATAGTACATTGTTTTTATGCAACTCTTGTTGAATCTTAAAAACATGTTTTTCTATCAAAATAAGATATTTTAGGAGATCAAAACATTGACTAACCACTTTCGGCATTTTGTCAATACGTAAATCTCGAAAAGTTATATACATTAAAAAAAATTCTCGATTTGGACAACCAAATACCAAGATATTGCTCTTCAATGATTTTCACATAATCTCCCAACTTAAATTTTTTAAAATTAATTTTTTAAAATAACAAGTCGCGTAAAAAATTACCATTCTCGCGGATAATTTTTCAGTGAGTTAATCACGGGAATTTTTATCAAATATCCTACTTGGATACTATTTGATAATTAATTTTATTTATACTATTTATGGAAAAAAATCCCCAAATATTTCTCCTTTTCGTAGGATTGGATTGGGTCTTATATGGGTAATTAGTTAAAGACCATTCTGGACTAATAGTGAGATGTATGCATCTTCTTTTTCTTCTCCTTCTTCTTCCTCTCTTTCATCCTAATTCTTCTTCTCCTATCATTTGATTAATTAAATCAGTGTCATTTACTTGTTGATGGTGGAGGAATCACAAACCAACCAAAATTATTATTATTCCTCTTTCTTCAACAACTGTCATCTTCACCAAAAAAATTGCACAAACCCGTGGAAGAAGAACCACCTCTGACTCGGCTCCTTCGACACCTCCAAGAGGTTGTCCTCACTTACAACGATGCCGCTGCTCCCTTTGTAACGCCAAGACTAACTTTATTGCCCTAGCTCCCCCTCCTCCTACCACCTTCATCTCTTGCTGCAACCGAGGCCTTTGATGATCGTAGACCTAAACTTCTCCTCCTTCTCTTCCTCTCCTACCGTAGGCCCTTCCTCCTACTATCGGTTCTCCCAGTTCTTCTTTCTATAGTGATTTTTTTTATTAGAATTTTTTTCTATTATGGTCAAATAATTTATACTAGTATGATAAAATAATTTATGCTTGAATGTTTGAATAGTTTGGTTAATGTGTTTAAATGGTTTAGCCATTAACGTTCAAATAGTTTGACCATGTATGTTCAAATGGTTTAGCCATATATGTTCAAATAGTTTAGTTAACTATGTCCAAATGGTTTGGTCATGTACGTTCAAATGATTTGGTCATGTATGTTCAACTGGTTTGGTTAACTGCGTTCAAATAGTTTGGCCATGTACATCCATGTATGTTCAAATAGTTTGGCCATATACGTTCAAATAGTTTTTTCATATACGTTCAAATAGTTTTTTCATATACGTTCAAATAGTTTGATTAACTATGTTCAGATGGTTTGGACATGTACGCTGAAATGGTTTGGCCATATACGTTCAAATGGTTTGGCCATATACGTTCAAATGGTTGGCCACGTACGTTCAAATGGTATGACCATATATGTTTAAATAGTTTGACCATGTACGTTTAAATAGTTTAACCATATATGTTCAAATGAATATTTTAAATGATATTTATTTAAATGAAAAAAATAATAAATTATTTATTCATACGAAACAAAAAAAAGTGCGCGGTTGTACAGAACTTGTCATGTACAACCCACTACAGTAAAGGTCCCTTTCTCTACGTGTCTCCACTCTCTTTCTTATCCAGATTGGATATTCTTTTTAGTGTCGACAGTGGGCCTTCTTTCTTGGGTTTCATGAACCAGTATTTTAGTTTTGAGTCCAATTTCTTCTCGTTTTATTCTTTTTTCCCGGCTAAAGCTTGAATTATATGACTTGGAATCAAGTTAAACACTTTTTAGATTGTATGGTAACATTGATTTGCTTTGGATCTTCGAAAATATAGAAAACGGAAAGATACTATTGCTTGCTCCCCATGGCCTATATAAGTAGCCAAATTAGGATGATTAGGATGAAGCAAAGCAGGAAATATGATGATCACTTCACGGCAGCTTGTCAAAAGTTGCAAGAAAATAGCGAGTGCTGGGTGCCATAAATAGAATTTCATTTCGTCCCTCCAAATCCGAGAGAAAGGAAGAAAAATGCTAAATTTTCTTATAACCTCTGTAAAATGATATTTTTCTTTGGTTCTACAAATATTTTTTCAGAAGAAGAGTTTTAGTGTACTTGCATAATTTTTTGATGTCCCATAGGAGGAACATGTAAAAGAAATTTTGCGCAACAATACGCTTGATTTGTCACTGTCTAATAACTCGACATTCTAGTGGTATATATTGTTTTTTGAAAGTTCTCATATTTCATGGCGAACCAAAAAGCATAGTGTGGCTGCTTATTTGTTGATCGAGGCAAAATATTGTGCCTGTTTTTAGCCCTCAGGGTACGTTTGGTTTTCAAGTGATGACAGGCCAGGACAATAAATTTAGTCCACCTTAACTTTTTTGTGGAAACAGGAAATACGCTGACACGAAAATCATTTGTTGTTCTGACCAATCTCTAAAAATTGTTTATTCCTTGATGTGATCTCGGCAGGAGAAACACGAATTTACGGATCTATTATTGCTTAGGATGGAGTAGACTTCAAACCCACGAACTGAACCAGCAAGAACCTCGGCAAAAGAGCCTCAACCCAAGCCATGAACAATCTGAGAACTCCAAGTCACGTCGTATCACGCCACAAACAAGGATGGAAGACTTGTTTGATAAGTGAAGATAAAGTTCAAGCTAAACGACACACAAGCTTAGGCATGAACAAGAAGAGTTATCAAACTCTCTAAGTCGAAGACTTAATACTCAATTGTATTCTGAATATGGGGTGGGTTGTCCACGTTTTATTACATAGGATAGCCTTTATATAGGCTCCATAAGTCTCAAATATTCCTAAACAAACTAACTCCTAAAAAGGAGCATGCAATCTGACCAGATTATACTTAATCCTAAATAGGTGAATTCTGGTCAGATTGTAATCTACTAAACAAGAAGTAATCTAAGCATATAATACCTAGTAGATATAAGTAGATTCACGTCCTAAACAAGCCATAGGTTGCTGGAATGTAATTTCCTAAACAAAACTATTGACTTTACTAAATAGCTTAAGTAGAATCTGAGAAAGTTCCATGCTTCCAAAATAGGTTGATGCACGTCCAAATTAGATTGATGCACGTCCAAATAGGTTGATGCACGTCCATAATAGGTTGACACACGTCCATGCATGTTTCCAGAATAATATGTGCTTGCTAAGCTTCCAAAATAGCTTCAAACTCTCCAAAACGAAATCTGCAAGCAAATAACTTCCTAAATAGCTTTAAGAACGTGCATGGGCTTCCCTTGGGCTTTTTGGACGTCCTTGCTCTTGCATAAATTGAATTGAAACTTTTTGGCCCATCAGATTCATATCATGGCCCATCAGATCCATATCATTCCCCTCCTCTTGAAAGGGATTTGTCCTCAAATCCTCGCATATGCCATGCATCCTTGAATGAATAAAACCACTGAAACAAGGTTTAATTTTTGAATGCCGTGGCTGCACTTGATATCTTCCACTCTAGCTGAATAAATACTTTGAGAATACACAGTATGAAGTCATCTCCAATTTGAAAGCCAAGAACATGCTTGAATGCACAACTCTTTCCTTGAACTTCAAACTATTCCACAAGTTGAGCAATATTGATCCTCCAACATAATCATACTTGTCAACTCCTAAGAAGTCAATATGATCAAC
The DNA here is from genome assembly GCA_012979155.1 of Hypericum perforatum. Lineage (NCBI taxonomy): Eukaryota > Viridiplantae > Streptophyta > Magnoliopsida > Malpighiales > Hypericaceae > Hypericum > Hypericum perforatum. The sequence continues at coordinate 42,312 of SOPF01025591.1, forward strand.
ATGTTCAATAACAAAATCTGGAGATACATATGATATGGGCTGAATCTCTTCCTTGTCAATTGCCAAAACAAGTTCTTCATGTTCATCAATAGTAGTAATCATGTGCTTCCTCATATGAACAACTTCCACAACTTCAGATTCATCAAACAAATCTCTTAAGTAGAGAAGTGACATGTCATGCTCATTGAAACACTCTCCATCAAATAAATCAATGGCAAATTCACCAAACTCCTCCCATGTCAAAGCATCTTCAACAATCTGATCAGAACAACATACCTTCTCCTCAACTTTGGACTTAGCTTGAAGGATGTTCTTATATCGTGCTTCATCAACTTTCTTTAAATACAAGCCAAATCCTATAACCAAATCAGCTTTTAGTTCCTCCCAACGGTCATCTCCTCTTTGCCTTGCCTCTATAGGTTTGCTATCAATCTTCAATCTTCTAATGCTCCTTGTGAACCCCGCATCCTCATCATAATCAGTCTCATCTCCACTTGTCCTCCTCATAGGTAGTACTCTCCTTCTTGGGACAAATCTTTTCCTCATCACCACTTTCATCTCCTCCCATGTAGCTATAGGATGTTCTCTATTACGCCTCCTACATGTGACAAGTTGATCCCACCAAGTTATAGCATAATAAGTAAACTCACTCACAGCTAGCTTTACCTTCTTTGCCTCAGAATAATTATGGCAATCAAACACGAACTCAATCTTCCTCTCCCATTCAAGGTATGCCTCTGGATCAGATCGACCTGCAAAAGAAGGAATTTTAAGCTTAATACTTCCTAAGCTTTCTTCTCTTCTTTGTCTTGCTTCCTTAGGTGGGTGGTTGACTCTTGCTCTCCTAAGTCCCCTTGTAGAGCCCATGTCTTCCTCTTGAAAAGGATCAGATTCCTCTTCAATTTCTTCTTCAATAGGTGCTCTTCCTCTTCGTGCTTGAAGTTTGCCTCGTGGTGGTTGAGTATTGTAAGAATTCTCTATAAGACTTTGTGCATCATAAACTCCCAACTTTCTGCGTGAGTATTTGTAGGACATCTTGCTTTTCCTATTTTAGCTTGCTCCTTCTTTTCTGCGTGCCCTTTCCTCCTTTCCGGATTAGTCTTGCACGTGCTTCTTTTCCTCTTTTGTTCTCGCGATCCTCTTTAGTCTTTCCTCTTCTTCCAATTTCGTTTCTTTCTTTCTTTTTCCTTTTTTTTTGTTTCCTTTTCTGTTTTTCTCTCTTTTTTTGTTCTTTTTCTTTCTTGATCAGAATACACAACCCTAATCACGAATTTTGATTGCTAGACACGAAACCAAAACACGAAAACTAAAACACAAAACAAAATTACTACTAGACGCAACAAAATCACAAACTAACGCACACACGAACTAATGAATGGATCAGCCGATTGGTAAGCAACAAGCTGAGTACAAAACACACGAAATAACAAGGATAGAAGGTTCTAAACAACAAGCCGTAGCTCTGATACCAACTGATGTGATCTCGGCAGGAGAAACATGAATTTACAGATCTATTATTGCTTAGGATGGAGTAGACTTCAAACCCACGAACTGAACCAGCAAGAACCTCGGCAAAAGAGCCTCAACCCAAGCCATGAACAATCTGAGAACTCCAAGTCACGTCGTATCACGCCACAAACAAGGATGGAAGACTTGTTTGATAAGTGAAGATAAAGTTCAAGCTAAACGACACACAAGCTTAGGCATGAACAAGAAGAGTTATCAAACTCTCTAAGTCAAAGACTTAATACTCAATTGTATTCTGAATATGGGGTGGGTTGTCCATGTTTTATTACATAGGATAGCCTTTATATAGGCTCCATAAGTCTCAAATATTCCTAAACAAACTAACTCCTAAAAAGGAGCATGCAATCTGACCAAATTATACTTAATCCTAAATAGGTGAATTCTGGTCAGATTGTAATCTACTAAACAAGAAGTAATCTAAGAATATAATACCTAGTAGATATAAGTAGATTCACGTCCTAAACAAGCCATAGGTTGCTGGAATGTAATTTCCTAAACAAAACTATTGACTTTACTAAATAGCTTAAGTAGAATCTGAGAAAGTTCCATGCTTCCAAAATAGGTTGATGCACGTCCAAATTAGATTGATGCACGTCCAAATAGGTTGATGCACGTCCATAATAGGTTGACACACGTCCATGCATGTTTCCAGAATAATATGTGCTTGCTAAGCTTCCAAAATAGCTTCAAACTCTCCAAAACGAAATCTACAAGCAAATAACTTCCTAAATAGCTTTAAGAACGTGCATGGGCTTCCCTTGGGCTTTTTGGACGTCCCTGCTCTTGCATAAATTGAATTGAAACTGTTTGGCCCATCAGATTCATATCATGGCCCATCAGATCCATATCATTCCTTCCACTTTTGACAACAACAAAAAAATGTTCTGGGCCGGAAACTTATTGACATCAATGTTCTAACATTATCTTTCTTCAACTACTCTTCTTTCTTTTTCGTTAGTTTCCTTTCTTTCAATGGTTTTTTTTCTTAGAGTGGTATAATGGTTGTTATCTCTCTACCTTCGCAAATCACTCTTCTTGGCAAACAACTATTACACCATCATAACTCGATATAAAAGTGATTGTCTACCGAGAATAACAAATCCATCACACACTATCTTGTACACAAGAATTAAAGTATGAGAAACAAAAAAGAGTTAAGGAGGAGTGAAATAATATTTGAAGACATATTGTTGTTTACTTAGTTTTACGGAGAATCGTAGAAAAAGGATAAATTGATTACACTTTGCTCTTTAGTGTCTTAGATAATAATCATTTCCAAGCATGTGACAGAAAAAAATTCGATCTTGTACGGGTATGTCCTATCCCTAAATCGTTTGTTGCTCCATGACTAAAGAGTTTATCATTCTACTTCAACATTTTTGTACTATGACAATCAAACGACTTTACATGTCTTTATGAATTTAGTTTATCACAAATGGATGAAGCATGTTGAAATTGATAATTATTTCATTACTGAAAGAAAAAAACTGCTAATCCTTTCCCCTGTAATTATCATATATAGAGAAATTAGGCATCCTAATTTTCATTTGGCCTCAGCAATACTTTCTTTATTAAATTCTTAACCATGTGAATGTTAACGTTGTTAACTCTCTGGATTAACGAACTTGTGATGCATTACCAACAATCAATAACCGAATACTAGCTAACAACTTTGGAATACCAGCCCCCATCGACCATCGTACCTTGATATAGTCTTTCTGTTAAATGTTTCATTCATTTCATTATTTACTGTAGTGACTAATAATAATTCGACAATGTCAAAGAATGTACGATTATATTTTTGGTGACCTAATACATGATAATACAAATAACTAAAGTATTAATTGTGACATACAAACTAAAATTCCTAATCTTTCTACTAGTGTGGCTTCTATAAGCTGTAAAAACGAAAAATTATGGAATGATTCTTTAATTAGTTGTTAACGAATTCTGACGAAGGCTGCCTCAAACCATCAGTATCCTTAATCCAAGAGATGAGGCGCTGACAAATTAACGTGAAAACAAAACCTACGGAATTAAAGTAAAAGACAAACTGGATGTTAACATCATTTCGTTGCTCGAACTATGTTCTCTTAACAGAACATAACTAACCAACAGCTCAAAAAGAAAAACTCTAATTTACCTACCACATAATTGGTGATGTTTGCATAGTAAATACCAATTAGAGGAAAGATAGACCATGTGGAGAGTCTCGAGAGTGAGCTCTATTAATAATTTCCATCAATTGATAAACGGCCCACGTAATCAATTCAAATGTCCTTTACTCTATTGTCATTAATAAGAAACAAGATATATGTATCCTTACAGTTAATTCGCTGCATTCGAACAAAATGATGGACATAAATAAATTGAACAAGGAGTTTGGCCCTCTCGGTAGATTCCCTTAATGCGAGTTGGCAAGTCATGTTGGGTAAAACGAAAGATTCTCTTGAAAGAATATCATGGATTAATCTTAATAACTCCTATTTAATTAGCGTTACTTCTGAGATAGATTATTTCTTTTTGTTTATTTGGACAATACATATTCACCGGCAGTGACACGTAATAAATAATAAATTTAATTACTCAAAAATTTTTAGATAAATAAAATTCTAGTTGTTAGCAAACGAGTTGCTAACAATTAGCAATCCAATGGGTTAATATCCTCGTCTCCAAACCCCTATATTTTTTAGAATAACTTGGTGTTCTGATATTTAATAGATCAATTAATACTAAATGGTGACTAAATTTCCTAATAAATATTCAATATTATATTTTCAAGGATTCTATGAGAGAGATATTAACTAAGTTCAAATAATTTCCTGTAATTAAGTAGTTATCTTATCCTCACATAATATCAAATTTGTAAGTTTTTCTAATTTGGCTCGAGAATCCTCTAGTTATGAACTTATTGAGAACATGGATTAATGCATACTGCTGCGGTATGCACCAAGTAGTCCTCGTTTCTTAACAATCTTCAAAATACCAAACAAAGTTTGTTGACTGCTAATCCATCTCATGCATATTCGCTCTTTGTGCAGTTGTACACATATGTGCTAAATTATGGACTTTCCATTTGACTTATGTCCGAGACTCAACCAAAAGAGCATTTATTTGAAAAACAAGAAGAAAAACGTGTGATAACTTCCAAACTAATTTTGGTCTTTTTCCGTGATTCTAAGCTTTAGTAGCTCGCTGTTGTATCGATTGCTGACAACTATACATGAACCACGTGTGAAACTTCTAGTTAAAGCAAACCATGTATTTTCCAAGGTGTGAATCTAAGACCTTCTAAATAATTACAATTTCTTTTAATCATTAGACTACAATAAAAAAAATTGCAACAGTGACTTGATATGAATTTTTTTTAAGAACTTAGTCAAGGTACAATATCAAATACACTAAGTCATATGCGTGCCTTTCGGCTAACTTAGACAAAGGAGGGATACTAAGAGAGACATGTAAGAATTATCTATTACTTCTTGATAATTTTTTAAGGTATTTCTCATATAATTAAAGTTTATGATTGATAAGTCTTAGGAGTAAGAGTTCTCTTATAATTCTAGTTATTAGTTGAATCTCAACTATAGTTTGATAGGCGCACCAAATTTATTTTAGATACATAGCTAGGTTTTTTCAGCCTAGAAAGAGATATTAGTATTACAATTGGTGGACATCACAAAACAATAAAAAAGCAAGAGAAACATAAGCTATAAAGACGAAAATATGAGAGGGTACTTTTGAAAAGGATGACTTGAGTTTTCACGAGAATGGGAGAGGGGACTCTTGGAAGGGTCACCTAGATTTCCACGGGTACAAGAGAGTAGACACTTATCGGACAGTTAGATTTTTACGGGAAAATTGGATTTCACGGGGAGACTGATGGAGGGGAAGGCAAGGAAGACTTAATAAAATTTCACCACTGTATTGAAGAAAGAGAAAAAGTCGTGGGTCGGGATTTTGTAAGAAATGATAAAAGGGAAGTTATTTGAAAAACAACAAACTAATTTGTATTATTTTATAAAAAATTTGAGACACATTAGCAACATCAATCAAGTAGAATTATGAGCTAGAATGTCACGCACGTAATTAACGATATCATTTGAATTTCGGTTAAGAAAAATGCTAATTGTATGATATTTTTTTAAACCTTGGGATTTTTTTATGATTTTGGAAATATAAAATACTAAGTTTCAAACTGTGAAATCAAACTTATATATGCTACGTAGTTAAGATGATGATTTTTTTCCAATGATATGATCAATGAACCTTCTTAACCTTGACGTTAAAATCTTAGACAAAGTTGTGTACAAGTTACCAACAAGCGAGGTAGGGCGATACTCAGAAAAACGAGAAGCGCCTCCTTTTTTGACACCAAAACGATGAAAAAGGCTTTAATTGGTGGAAGAACGCGGGACGTGGCGAAGAAATAGTTCACAAATTCAACCGGGTTCCCGGCAATAATATCCCAACATATCTTGAATGTCTCCATGCAAAATTCGTCTGGCACGGGAGCCTTTTCCTCGTCGCAAGTCCAAACAACATTTTTAATTCTTCCAAATGGCCTCTTTATTAATTTTTTTAACCATGTGAAACACTATACAACTTTATTTAGGGTGACTGGATTTTATCAAGTTTGCAATGTTAAAACTTGATACTTGAAAATACAAATTACCAACTAGAACTTCTAATCTTTTTATTAGATTTGCTTATATACATATAAAAGTTGGAAAATTTCGGAAAAATTCTTAATTAGTAGTTAAATCTCCGACCAAGGTTGCCTGAAACCATCAGTAAGTATCCTAAAAAACAAACCAGAAGTTACATCAGTTGGTTGCTATAGAGATGTTCTCATAACAGAACATAACTAACGACAAGATCACTAAAAAATAAAAAATTTACCTACCACGTACATAGTGATGTTCGCATAGTTAATACCAGTTCGACGAAAGCTAATCTATGTGCAATTCTTTTGGCATTAGTATATATGCTTACACGAAAGCTGCCAAAGTGCCGTGCGGTTCATGCTTCAACGACACATGAATTTATGGATAGTTAGTTCAGCTTCCCAATAACTACCTCTTGGTTAAGTGTTTATCTATAACATAGTTAATGTCTATTTTGTAACATAGCGTACATAAATTTATGCACCTGCTTTCGTAAACCACAAATATTCCTGTTTTTTCACTCTCTTTAAAATACCAAATGAAATGTATTGACTACTAGTCAATCTCATGCATGCTCACTCTGTCCGGTAATGTATCATATATATGCTAAATCATGGACTTTTTATTTCAGTTCTTTCCTGGATTGAACCAAAAGAGCATTTATATGAATAAGAAAACGAACGTTCAAAATTAAGTTTGACTTTTTCCGAGATTTTAAGCTTAATCAATCGCTCGTTCTTGTATCTAACAAATTGTACGTACAGTAAATCGACGGAATCCACGATTCAATTCAGGGATATGTAATTATTTGTTGTAAAAAATTTACCGTAAAAAATTTACCAGCTGTAAAACTTCTAGTTAAATCACAGCCAATATCTGTTCCAACAATTAATCAGAGTTAGATGGTTAAAGTGACGAGAAACTTTATTAATTAATGTTTCAAATTTGAATCTCATAAAGAGAACAAATAATGTTGATGCCAACTGTGAAAAGTACTTGCAATTAATTTGTCCGTAATACGACATCAAGTTAGATTCATACACACAACATAAGACAAAGTTAGGTAGTCTGTTTATGTGTACAGCTCGCTTTTGCTAAGCGAAAACAAGAGAAACCTTGTAGGGAGTACCGAGGGAAGTAAACCTTTGCCTATAAAAACCACCTTAAACGTTAGTTAATTGGCAGGAAAGTATAAAAACAATTTTCTCTACAGTTTCCCATCTACTGCCTCCTCAATAGGCTAATGGACAGTACTTGCAACAAGCTCATCAAGATCATGGTTAGGGAATGGAAGAACCTGGCTCAAGGAGGACGAAGAAGGTTGGTGCCGTTGCGGAAATCGAAGAGCGAAAACAGCCAGACCACGACTGACAAGGGTCATTTTGTGATCTATACGATAGATAACTGTCGCCACGCCATACCATTGCTCTATCTTAGGACCAAGGCGTTCCAGGAGCTGTTCAGGTTGGCTGAAGAAGAATTTGGGCTGTCGTCTGATGGACCTATAACGTTGCCCTGCGACACAGAATTGCTGGATCACATCGTCTCGTTGACTCGGAGAGGGATAGTTCACCACCAAGACAAATCTTTGACCCGTTGCATCGGTGTCATCCTTTAAATGCTGATAATCTGTATATAATCTTAGAAGATGTTTTCTTTACCAATGTCTCCAAGAGTCATTATTTGTTGATTTCATTTGCATAAACATGGTATTATAATCTTCAGCATCAATTTGTACCGAATTCGGATTAACAAGCCTAGAACCTATGGAAGACACCCTGTTTGCCTGCGATAGTGAAACGGAATACAAGCCTTACAAAGTAGAACTCAGATAATTCTCACACGTTATCCAGATCCCGCAAATTAGCAAGAGCCAAGAGAATCTTAAGATGTCTACGGCATTTTCCACCCAAAAAAGAAGAAGATGACTATGGCATATACAACAATGGGACTCATTGTACAGTTCTTGATAAACCAAAACCAGATCAAATCCGTTGGCCGGTAAAATGTTAACAACAGAAACTGTATCAAACCCTCTCTGCCATGAGCAATTGTTCGAGTTCCTCTTTTCGTCTCTCCAATTCCTGTGATATCGTGCAGATTTATTAGATGTTAAGAATATGGACCACCAGAATGACAAACCTTATGGATAAAATTCAACTTTTGCAGGTGAAAACAACAGGACTTCCTTAAATCGGCAGCTAAAATTCAACATGAAATCCTAAAGCCTGGTCATTAACATTTGTGGATTTGGTCCTAACCAGAAACCATGTTCTTAGTTTATCAAACATAATAAGTTAACTAAATATGATAAGCGTAGGCAAGCTTGTACTACACCTTCAGATCAAGAGAATTTGCTTACCTCCAGATCTCTCACTGCCTGAGTCCTTGTAATTTCTTTCTGCTGGCGAGCACGTTTGAGAAAACCAATGCAAAGAACTCCCTGAAAGGAGGAATGTCATGTTGTTCAGATATCTATAGTATTGAGAGAACTAATACTGCAGAGCGAAAGCTGCAGATAAATGTTCATCCAAGAAAAAGAACAAAAAACCATTGTAGCTTATGGTTCATGGTGCAGAACTTGACCTACGAAACACTTTGTCAAGTTTCACCATCTTACCGAGATAACATAAACTAGGCCACAAGCAAGGAGCATATAGCTTGCTATGTTTTGAAGAAGAATAAGGTCTGTCTGGCTTGAAGTATAATCAGGAAATGCTCTTGTCATGACTGCAACACTGAATAGAATATTTCTATGTTAGTCTCCAACCAAAAGGATCTTCTTTATGATGAGTTGAGTTTCTCCTATCCCTTGTAGTACTTAAGTAAATGCATGTGCGTGAAATAATGGAACAAATGCTGGATCCTACTAAACTAGAATACATACAAGATCTGAAGCATGCCCCGACCAACCCAATACTCCAAAACCTGAAAATGGGTGTTAATCACGAGGTTAGTGTTTGAAATGGACTAAAAACATCAATAGTTATGCAAGCATAATCAGTAGCCCTTCCTGAATCACAAGATAACTGAAATGTAGTATGATAGCCGAATAGATGGTACACGCATAAAAATATGCACCCATCATGCACCGGTAATTATAACTTTAATAGCCAATGTAGAATCTCCATATCCAACACATAACCTTAAGGCAACGAGTAGATAGATTTCTACCACTTACAAATTGGCATCAACAGGACACCACAATCAATATGCTGTCTCAACAGGCGAACAAAGAATGTTGGTAGGTCTCATTACAAAATTGCCAAAAAAGAACAGATGTACACTTGGAGAGAAGAACTGCAATGATTGATATCAGACAACTAAAATGCGGTATAAAGAAATGAATATTGTAGAGAATGTCACACTTTTGAGTGGTTGGTGTTCTAATTTGAAAATTCTAGCCTGACATATGTAGAGAGAGCTCAACAAATCCCACAAATCATTTCCTTGCTTGTTTCTATACTACCATCCAAAACCACAATGCAGCCACAGTTGTCATCATGATCACAATCTGCTTCCAAACAAGGACATGCCAAATCAATCTGCACACATTGCAATCAAAATCTTAAAGTTTCAGAGCCTAAGTGTGACAGAGTAACCTCCACTAGACACGCACATTACCACTGAAGTCTAGGAAGTTACAGAGCTTAAGCGTGTAGTTATATCTTGAGACAATAATTCTCATTAGGTTACTTTATTCTATAGTAATTTCTGCCCCTTCACAAAACCATTCCAAAAAGTAACAATCCACATTCAAAGTACAATGAAAGAAGAAGAGTTATGGACTCAGTGACTCACAAACCATCTCCACTACAAATTTGTAGAGACAAACTACTACGATAAGTGGGGAGATAAAGCAAAACAGAAAATTAAACCAACCTTCCAGAACCTAAAGATAAAAGACCACTCAGTCTCTGCTACAACCATAACCAACGCAATCACCACGGCGTAACACCTGAATATCCCATCAAAAACCTACAACCAAAAAATATATAATCACAATCTGAAAAAAGAAAACAGCTAGCAGTTTCTAGTACAAGTCATCTCAGGCAACATTGTTCCAGATCAAAGATCCAATTATAAGCAAATTTGCATGACTTTCTTTCTAGTAAATAGAAACAGAATGTATTTCCACGCAAAGTAGTCAATCTCGGATACCCCCTTAAAATGGCATAGCGGGCCACGGAAAAAAAGCATAGCAGGAGGTCTGATATTCCCGCTATAGCGCCGCTATAGACCCGATATAACGCGCTATTGACTACATAGTTTCCACGTTATTCCGGAGATTTTCTCATTTATGTAAATTATTGATTTTGTGGAGTTTTGTTTTTAAATTCGGATTATCAATATATGAAAAAATTTCCGATAATTCACTATTTGGATTAGGATAACAAAATACTGAATTCAGATATGAAAAATTCAAATAATTCGGATTCGGATTATACGAATACTCACCCCTATTTAAACCTAAGAGCATCTATCTGCATTTGCAATTTTCAATCACTAGAAATCAATAGAACCGAAATCACACTTCCTAAACAAATTCCATTTCCCGTAACGCCAAAATAAAAAACTGTAAGTGGCGCAAAAAGAAAAATGGTGGAACCGGAGAGAGAGTAGTAATACATCGGATCCGTTCTTGAAGGATCGGACGGCGGAGAGGACGTTAACGGCAATGCATAGGAGTCCGGTAATGGCCGTAACGAAGCTAAAGCACTGGCACACCACAAGCAGCGGGTCCGCCCGGCGAGACAGCGCCCTTCCCGACCCATTCGACGCCGTCCTCGCCGTTAACGGCGGCGCCACCTCATCCTCCCTATCCGCTCCGTTTCTCGCCATTCTCCCTTCGGTTGCTTCCTCGGTCCTTCACGACGTCGAAGGGAGGAGGCTCCTCGAGGTTGCCATTCAAAAAGGTTTAAGCTCCAAACGGTTTATTTTTTTCCTACTTTCTTTATTTTTTCTTTTCTCTGGCTTTTTAGAAGAGTGTGGTTGGTACTTTGGGGTTGGAGCGGGTAGCAGAGTATTGATTCCTTTCTTTCATTGGTTTGGTTGAGTTGTAACTGCTGGTCAAAGGACTAGGGTCGAGAGGGACAAGTGTCCCAAGGACACACCTTTATAGTGCAAGATTTGTGCCAATGATATATTTATTCATTAATCTTGTGGCACAAGATATAATATTATGTTGTGAAATTACAAAGTATTTATGAGAACATCAACTACATAGTTTTTCTCCCGTCAAGTATATTATATTGCATTTAAATCTCCCAACTATGAGTTAGTAACTATTTAGACTACTCGCATTCGTGACTCCGTTAAACAGACGTGATCTTGCTCCATGTCAGCAATGTCATTATTCTCAGTTTTCAGATCACAGTCGTGAATCTGTTATAGTGCCGTGACCTTGCTCCATGTCATTTTTTTTAGCTCTATTTTTTAATTCAGCTAATTGTCCTAAACTCGAATATGAATTAGAGTAAATTGAAAAATGTTAACTTTAGTTTCGAATCAACCAAAATAAGAATTTTTCAAAATAAAAAATTAATAATAAATAATTCGAATTACAAATTAAATAGAATTTAATGTTTAAGATATATAAATTTATTTAGGGTTTTAAGGTTAGGGTAAGAGTTTGGGGTTAGGAGTTTATATTAAACCACCTTATTTCAAGCTAAATTACATTATTCTAACCAAAATTACATAAATATATGTGTACATAAGTTTTTTCAATTACATAATTATATCAAATTACATAATTAACATAACTGAGGTTATTTTATACAATTAATTTTATAAATTATTAAAAATATAATTCGAACATAATGATGTGAAATAGTACAAATAATATTTTTATATTTTTCAAGAAAATAATTTTTAAAATTTTTTTTAAGTATTTTTTTCTAGAAAATAAATTTCTACAAATAAATAAAATGTCTAAAATGCCAACACGAATAAAATGGAGTAATTTTCTAACACTAAATTAAATGCTTTTAATCTTTGCCCAATAAATTAAATTATTCTTTAATATTCGTAGTGTACATATTAAATATATTTAATCAGAATAGTTTAACAATAAATTGGTGGGGTAAAATTGTGAATTCTCTCTTCTTAACCTTCGAGCCAAAGGATCGCTAGTGTGTTGAGGGGGTAGGGAATGCCCCACTAACACCCGGGGTGCCGTGCGTGTCAGCTTGAAAGGGTGGCTCGCTCAATGGCACTGTAGCGGTGGAAGTACGAAAAGAACTAGAATTACAAAAGGAAAGGAGAATGCCACTTCAAGCGATGACTTGTTCTCTATAGACCTCGATTCAATACAGCACAATGGTAAAAAACTATAGCATTTGCACAAAATATCCTAGACATCTTACAGCAGAATGAGGAAAAAAAGAAAAAAAAGAATGGAGCAATTAACAAAGGCAAAGAGGCTAGCGCTAAGGCCAAAACTAAGCCAAGACAATTATTCTCCATCCCTTGATTGCTCGAGGAAAAGACATTTCCCGACACGAGGAAGAGAATAAGCATTTTTAATGTCGAAACTGTATAAAAAATAAATGGTTCAATAGATTTATGTAATTTGTAATTATTAATAAAATTTTCAATTTGCAAAATGAATCATTTCTGCAATTCGAAATTAAATTTAGCATTTTTCAATTTATTCGAATCCATTTTCGAGTTTAAAACAGCTAGATGAATTTTTTAAAAACATCATAGCTGAAAAAAAACTGACATGGAGCATAGTCGCGACGCTGTAGCAGGGTCATGACTGTGAACTGAAAACTGAGAATAGGAACATCGCTAACATGGAGCAGGATCATGGAACTGTAGCGGGGTCACGAATGCGGGTAATCTTAGACTCTTAGCTCGATAAAACCATGTTGCCAAAAGATGGTCTCGTACAACATTAATGATGAATCCACATCTCTTTGGACTCTCCGAAAAATACAGGTCAACTCAAGGCCCATGATGAACGTCCAGGACTCCGCAATTAAGGATGCACAGTTGTAACAAATTTGTATCATTTTAGTAGTTGTTGGATATTTGAATAGAGTACAACCTATAGTATCTATTAAAAATGGTGGAAAACCCCTCTTGCATGAATTTGTCACATTAAGAAACACTTACAAATATCAACAAAAATATAAGGACTTTATCATAGAGAACTTTAACTTGAAAAAATTGATAGTTAAAGAAGTGTCCAGTTCAAACCTAAAAATTAAAAAAATAAATTTTTGAGAACTACCCAAAATATAATTTAACAAAATTTCGACTCTCAAATCAGGATTCTAGAAGTAAGAAAAAATGAATGAGGGGCATACCGATAGAACCAAGTCACATTCTTAATCATAGACTTCACGACATGTTTTCATCTAAGATTATTAGGAATTAAACAGTACACTCTCATGTTTCACTTCGCCTGTCAAGAAAATGGAGAGCTTAAAGAGAGTTGAAGAAGATGTGAAAAAAGGAAATAGATAAGAAAACTGTTTCAATTGTTCAAAGGAACCATGAGCACTACTAAACTGATAATAGCCTGCAAATGAACTTTCCCATCTACTAACTAGCTAACTAATTAGCAAACCATTTCTTACGCCAACTACCATTAACGGCAAAATGCAGCTTTAGTGCTGCTTACTGACTAGTGTACGATCAACTCAATGCACCCATGTTCGCCTTATTCCTATTATCATAAATTACAATCAGGAATGAACCGACAATCAGTTAAAGGTATCATTGTAAAGTGATTTCTTCATCTTCAACAACAATATCAGAAAATTGTAGTTGACCCTTTTCAAATTGTGACGGAGCAGGTTCATAGACACAACCATCTTGATGTGCAAAGTTTCTGCAGTTGTGACAGTTATTCAGAAGCAACAAATTTTTAAAACATCACGGCATCAAGGGATCTGTACATATTCCTCAAGTGGTGAACACTAAAAGAATATACCTCTAGGCAATGTATTTCAACACATAATTTTACGAACCTGCGCACAGAGCTTCTTCTCTGTTTTTGTATTACTACAAAACTTATTAATGTTTGGCACTAAGATCTCTTCAACTTCTCTTGATAAATGTCAATGTTCTGGCCACCGTCCACAAAAATATCCGACAGCTTCAAGTACTCAAGGGAGGGAAAGCCAGACGACACATTCTCATTTCTTTAGATCGACAAGGTTCATATCCAAAAATCTGAGCAATACTGTTCGCCGGAGTTGGTGCACTTGATTAGTGTCTAATTTTAGTCGAGGCAAGAGTTGAACTCTTTTTTCGTAAGACGAGATTGTCCGAATATTTTAGTGCAGTACAGGCTACGACAATCATCTCCAGGATGTGATGAATGTTGGGCATTTCTAAGAACGTTGAACGATGTATCTCGAAACTTCGGACAAACTCGTATATACTCAGAACTTTCGGATAGACTTTTTAATTGAGAAGAAGGGAGGGAGAGAATACAACAATGGAGAAATGTACAAGTGTTGTTGAGATGATTGGAATAGAAGGGGGCACGCCTATTTATATGATAGAGGAGGCAGGCCATCTGAGGAGACACCAACTCTGTCCTTATCCAGATGCACATTGGTGTCCCTTGGTTTGGCTGTCAATAGGACACTTCGTGTCTCTTTGGAGGCCTTTTTGGATAGGCTTCAGCAGCATCTTCGTGTCCCTTTGAAGGACTATCTGGATGCCTCATCCTTATCATGCCTTTGCGTCCCTTCACCTTTCCTTGCAGGATTTTTGGTGGCTTCTATATAATCTTGAGGCTTGTCGCACCTCTCCGAAGTACAGCCATGAGTTATCTGCTCAGCCTTGTATCTTGTCGCCTGTCTAGATCACTCTAAAATTTTTCAAAACTTTAGAGCTTCTCTAACTCCTCGCAACATGGCAACGTCTAAAGTACCAAGTGTGCCTCAGGCGTCCAATGCACCTCAAAGAGCCCAAGTGCCCGAGCTTGGGCCCATGCTCATACTCGGACAGTACTTTGCACCATCCTTGGAGCTAGCAACAAGTCTACTTGAGTTAATCAACCAAGTGGAAAGTTAAGGAAATGAGTTCCTTATAAATAAGAAAAATATCCTTACCATTTTCTATATGGTATACATACCTCTCGTACGTGACTTTTGTACTTCTTGGGCTTTTTAGCTTTAGGCTCATTCACACCCAACCAATTTTTCCAACAAGTTTCCTATCACGCATGAGATAACAGGTCTTCACTAGGTCCCCTACATATAGCAACATTGAGGAACTTAACGCAGTGTATCATGCAAAGCAAAGCCATAGATAGCCATAGATAAAGTATCTATTTTTGTCTATCTTAGTCCAAGACATAGAGCCTAAAACTGGAGATCTAGGGTTCAGTTCACGCACAACATTTGGGAGTCATCTAACCAATAGGTTCCAGTTTTGGACCCACGTGCACCACCGTCACCACTTGAAGTAGCATAGCAGAAATTTGAATTAAGATCAAGACATGCTCTTCCTCTGATTTACTAAACACCAGGATATCATGAAAGTATACCACAACAAACTTGTCTAAAAAGGGGCATAGTACCAGATGCATCAATCTCGTGAAAATACTTGGCACATTGGTCACCCCAAATGGCATTACGAGCCACTCAAACAATCCTTCCTTGGTCTTGAACATGGTCTTCCATTTATCTCTGGGTTGAATGCGGATTTGGAAGTAGCCGCTCCTCAAATCAATCTTGGAAAAGATCATAGACCCGCTTAAATTGTCTAGTATGTCATCCAACCTAGGAATAGGGAATCGATATCCTACAATAATTTTATTAATGGCCCTACTATCGATACACATATGCCACAAACCATCTTTCTTAGGTACCAAGAGTACAGAACCCTACATAGATTTAGACTCTCTTGCATATGTCAACGATCAAGTAGTTCTTGCACTTGCTCCTTCAAGACTTGGTATTCCTTAGGGCTCATCCTATAATAGGGTAGGGTTGGTGGTGTAGATCTTGGGATGAGGTCTATTTGATGTTGCACACCACGCATAGGAGCTAGTCCATTCAGAAGTTCTTCAGAGAACATATCCCTAAATTCTCATAGGAGTTTGGAGATCTCTTTGGAGTAGGCCACCTCTGGATGCTCTGAAGTCTTGCTTTCCATGATAAGCACGTGAAATACCCCCAATTCCTTCATCGAATTTTGCACCTCCTTCATTAACATAATGAGAGTGACCATCTATGTGGCACTGTTGGATTGAGATTGCATTGTCTTCGGCTTCCTAGGAAGCAATGTGAACTAACACCCTTCCTTGTTTACCGCATAAGTATTCTTCTCTCCCTTATGAACATCTTTGTTATCCAACTCCCAAGGCCTTCCCACTAAGATATGACATGCGTTCATACTAAGCACATCACATGTAACTTCATCCAAAAAATTTCCTATCGAAATAGGGACTCAACAATGGAAATTTACTTTTACTCTACCCCTAGATTGAATCCATCCTATTGAGTAGGGTGTGGGATGAAGAGTAACTTGCAATCTAAGATTTTCAATAGTTTGTGCACTGATGAAATTTTCATGGCTCCATTTATCAATAATTACATCACAAATCTCCTTGCTATCGTGATATCGAGTTCGAAAGAGATTGTGCCTCTGAGAGACATCCTTCTTTTTTATAGCTAAGGACAGCCTCCGGATCACATAATAGTATTCTTCTCCCTCTTTAGACTCTTCATCAATTTCTTCTTCAGTCTCTTCCACGGGGGCACAAAAGATTGCTTTATCTTGATTTCCTTCTTTCTTACATAGTTGTGCAAACTTTCTCCTCAGACACTTGTTAGACTTGTGTCCAATTATATTGTATTTGAAGCATTTTATTCCTGAGGAGCTCTTGGCTATTTCCTTCCCCTTCCTTTGAGATGGATTCACATTAGGAGGCGTGGATCATTCTCATGGTATGGCTCACTATTCTCTTGAAGGAGTGGGAGTCTTTTTGGTCCCTCAGTTGTAATTAGAGGATTTTCCTGATGGGGTGTAATAATTAGCAACTACTTTCTTCTTCTTCAGGTAGCACCAATTTTACGCACTTTGTTACACACATCTTGGAAGTACATAAAAGTATCAAACTCCATCCGAGTTTTGACCTCATAACTCAAGCCATCAATAAACCTAGCTATCATTTGGTCCTCATTTTCTTTAATATCATTACAGGCAGCGAGTCTTATAAATTATGTGACATACTTATCTACGGATCAATTACCTTGTGTGCTGATGCAATAAATCTTAGGTCGTGCAAGAGAATACGATCGCACAAGTAATATAGTGATAACTAAGATCGTCTCCACACGGACAAACAAATCAATTCTCTAATTATCGGATTATGAATTCCCAATTTTAATCCAAGCAATTGGAACTAAGTGTCTGGTTGGTGATTTAATTCTACGAATCACTACACGAACCTAGGGTTGTCACTCCTAAGCTTGAACAATGATCAACTACTAAAGCAATAAAATAAATGAGATGAAATCTATGTCACGAACTAAGGTTGTCAATCTCAATTCTAGACATGCACTATAAATCAATCGAGCAATGAATAACCAAAATGATGAATATAAAAATAATGATTAGTTATGAGCTATGAAAATATTTAGTTGATTGATGATCCAAAATTTTGATTACAATCCTTGAAAGTAAAAAAATTGAATAAAAACTAAATTGAATGTCTTGCGTTAAAGCCGTCTCAGAGTAAATTTAACCTAGGCTTCAAGCCCTTATATAGCTGGGCAAAAATTCCTAATTAAAAGAGATCTAAACTAAGCTAAATAGGTGAGATAAGCTACAATCTGTTGGGCCAGTGCCCGTTGAGAAACAAGTGTCCGCTAGCCTCTTCTTCGTATACTCCGAATGCCTACTAATAGGCTAGTGACCACTGGGTCTTTCGAGTAAAGTTTTTGTTCCCCTCCAGCATCTCCTGATAAGCCAGCATTTGTTTCTATGCCACTGTCTGCTGGATCTGTCGTAATACCTCTCGGATTCTTTGTCAAACCTTCTCGCGATCTCATTATTCTTGTCTAGCTCACCATTCCTTCCAATTACCTACAAAACATACCAAATCAATAGATATCTCACTTCTCGACACAACACGACAAAACAATTTAAAGACACATAAAATATGACACAAACATACATATACAAAACATAACTAACACATACCCAACTATCGTGAATGTGACATGTGTTCACACACACACATCACATCTCCATACTTACTTCCTTGCTTGTCCTCAAGGAAGGCACATCAAAATAACCAACTTAATGGTGCCCTTAGTGTTCAAACCCTTATCACATAGATCCCGTACCCGAACATCATGAACAAAAAATTCATACACAATCTACCCTCAATCATTTAATCTAGTATTCACACCTAGCATTCTAAACTAGAGGGTTGACCACTTGTAGAGTTGGATCAATGTATGCTCACATGTATATAGTAGTCAACTACCCTATCACTCACGTACACATCTAGGGTCTAAGAATACTAGACATCATACCAAGATATACTCAAAACAAGACAAACTGTGTCATTAGAGGGACTTTTCTCGGGTTGTAATAGGGTTGTAAGTAAAGGTGGGGAGATATGTGCGTACGGGTAGTGGCCTAACCACTCATTCCAAAGAGCTATGCAAAAGATGTTCTAACTCTTGTCTATTGTACGTATCTTGCCCTATGTCTAATGATCACTCATCCCGATGTATCCCATATCCTAAAGATCAATTTTTCTTGACTTGCTCTATTGTTCCTTGTGCTTTTTCTTTCACAATCATTCTTTTCTTTCCACTTTTCTTGATCTTTCACTCTTTCTATTCCAACTTTCCACTTTCATCTTTCTTTTCATTCTTTTTTCCCTTTTTTCTTCTTTCTTTTCTTTTTCTAGCACAAGTTTGTTTTCTTTTTCTTTTGTAGTATATGGCAAGTCAAGTCTTTAAATTTTTCTGGTCTTCACTACCCATAATCCCCACATGATCATCCTATCCAAGCTATGCTACTATATGAACCCTTACAAAATTCTCCATAGATGTGATCTTAGTGCTTCCTCAGATAGAAAGTCAAAGGTGGGTGTTCGATGTTCAGATTGCGCTAATGGCATTGTGAACCACCTACCATAGTTCTGCCTAGAAATGGATGATCGGTCGTCTATTTTTGACTGACTGGCATGCGCCATAAGTAGGTGGCGTGCGCTAACCCTAGCGTAGAATAAAACTATTGCATATGCCAACAGCACTTGGCGTGTGCAAAGACTTAATGACCAATAAACCTGGCACGCGCCAACAAAGGTGGCATGCACCAGTTTAGCAGCAGGATTATAGTAGCTTGCAAATAAGAGTAAGTAGGGTTGTCAAACCATAGAGATTGAATTGTTAGGCCTACTCTAAGGTTTACTTACTTAACTAGGATCAGATTATGAAGTTTATTGTTGAACACTTGTGATCTAAACTCTAAAGATTGGAAATAAAGATGATAATAACAAACTCAAGCAAAGGTTGTTTATAAAACAGAATACTAACAATTTATAAGCTAATAGAGAGCAAGGTGCCTAAACTAACAACATAACCAAGATAAAGAGGGGTCTGAGTGTATGTGATGTGGTCCGAGTGAATCGAAGGCAACCTCAACCACACTTTCGTGCACGATGAGTCTAAATTGCTACTTAACCTAGCTTAGAAGGTCGGATATGTTCTTCCGACCCCACCAACCAACTAAACCAAGTTAAGCATCAACTATAAGCTTCACTCCAAGGACAATCAGTAGGTTACCAAGGAGATTTCTCTCCTAGCAAAAGTACTAATCATCAAGTCAACCTATCCATCAATTCTATCTCCTTCCGGTCTCAAGTTTTGACTAGCTACTAAGGCTTAGTAATCAAGCAAGTCTAAGCAATATGATCAAGCATGTTGATAAGAACACATACAACAATATACACAACTCTTATCAAGGGCTACATTAAAGGTAACAAGGCACCAAACTCATACAACTACTCAAACATACTTATATTCAACATAATAAATATGAACATAGACAAAAGAGAGAAAGGAAAATGAAACTTATCAAGGTTCCAAGCTCCACTCTTCAAGTCCAAGTTCTTCTAAGTAAAAAGAACTATTTACATCTGGTTTTTATGGACACAAAGTCATTTCTTTGTCACCGATGTGCCACACTTTGGTTTTAAGACAAAAACTACCTAATATACTAAATAACTAATGCAATAGTAAACTAAATATCTAATCTAACTTATCTAATAACTTATCTAACCTAAAAATATCTCTAAAGTGCCTGCCAACATTGTCCCCTTACCTTCACAAAGCCTAAGCCGTCTTAGTCACTTCATGCATTTGTTTGTCCAACACTCAGCTTTTATTTCACTTCTGTCTGTCTGGTCTGGCATGTGCCAAGTGCACCTGGCGTGCGCCAGCCTTTACGATTTTCCTTCACTAAGTAGAAATGGTCGTCTGAGTGATCTGTCGTTCTTACTACGGCTATGTGGAGTGGGCCAACGAGCTTGGCGTGTGCTAGATGATTGCTTTGTGACTTCCTTCTTGTCCGGCTTTGCACGTGCGCTTGATCAACCATCACCTCTCTTTGAATAGGCTCCTAAAAACAAGCAAACTTAATGAAAAATGATAAAATCAACATAAAGACACAAAAAAGGAAAACTAATACTAAGACAACTAAAACATAACTAAATCAACCTAAAAACACTAAGAACGAAACACTAAAGGGGTATGAATGATGAGTGTTTTTGACACTCATCAGTAGGAAGGTGAGCGAATAGGGATATGTATAATGGCTTACATATAGTATTTTTAATGAATATGCTCTAAGGCTCTAGGCTAATAACAAAGATGGCCCTTGACACTCTCTACCTCATCAAGTTATACTAGGTAATCATATAAAACTCTCATCACCTAGATCGTGCAAGGACCTCATGAATACACGAGAATGGTTATCCTCTACTTCAGCTCAAAATCTTTACAAGGTCACTCATCAAATCCTCTAGTCTAACCTACTAGGTAACGACTAGCCTAAATGCTCGAGGGTGAGACTACTATGTATCCTTATTCATTCTACTAAGGTTTGATAACTAGCATGATATAGGGTGTAGCTTTTAACAAAAGTTTAAAATTGAGGGATGCTTCATCAATTGTGCAAGACACAACAACTTTAATAAAAAACACATGTCACATACAAAACATACTCGATTACATGCATATGAGGATAACATGAAAAATAAACACAAAAGTTCAAACATAGTGTGCACACCCCCATACTTAGCGAACATAGTGTCCTCAATATGTGGAGATAGACAACTCAAAATAGACATGACTCAAGATAGATAAACAAACACTAAAGGAAGATAAAGGAGAAGAGAATAGGATCACCTGATCAAGGTTACAAAGGTACTCTACTGGGTTATGAACTGAGCTTAGACATAGTCCTGGTCATCCTGATATTACTACTAGTGAGCAGCCTAATCAGTGGCCAATGTCTGGACCTAGATCTCTAGGTTGGTGAAGCAGTTGATGAGTTTGTTGACTTCAACCTAGTGCTCTGAAATGGGTATATCAGTCTCATTGCATAGCCAGATTGGCTTGCGATCCTCTCACTTAACGTGATGGTAGACGAACTTGTTACTCAGGTAGTTGACCTTTTGAGCAATTGCCATCCCACTAGGAGATCATGATTTATGAGGGAAGGGCCCATGGTTTTTGCTAGAGCATCCCGTCCTAGAAAGAAATAGTAAACAAGCACAGCAACAAGATGACCAAGTCCTAAATTTTTTAGTCTAAGCAACTGTAGCATACGAGTTATCACATAACAAATCAATGCAAAAGTGTTAAATGGCTTGTGGTGTTGCAATACAATAAAGGGCATATAGTTGGGTCCATGTGACTCGGCTATCCTTATACTAATCGCTAAAATACACATACAAGAAATGGTGGATTATGCTAAAGCAAAAGTCTTTGATGAGGATTACAGGGGATTGAGTGATGGGAGTACTATGAACATGTGCAGTGAAATATGTGTTGTTGGTCGTTACAATGACTGTGCAATAAAACTCTACGACCACATCAGGTTTAAATTCCATAAGTGTATCAGCAAAAAATTCCCAACCTATCTTATGCAAAGCCGCTCGCAAGTCATTCTCAATGCTTATCTTATGCATCTTGTCCCATAGAATCATGGTAGGAAAAAGAAACTCACAAGGTTTGAATTTATGGTACCTATTGCCTTCCTATTTATAGAAGATTAGAAATGGGGCACCGTACCTATCCAATATATCGGTAGTCAGGGTAGGGTCAATACAATGATGCTTTGGAGTGGCAAATTATTGGGAGTCAAGACTATGACAGTAGTCAATGGTAGTCAATGGGATGGTCAATGACAATAAACAGTAGTAGTCCATAAATGGTGAATATTTTGGAGAGGCCTCAATGAAAGGAAAAAAGCCCAATTGTTAGTTCTCGAAGATTCGAAGCAGGTTTACTAGAATCTGCAAAACAAAATCAAATTAGGCAACTAGGGTAGTTGACTAGTGGTGCTAGCTGGGTGGAGCACGGCACTGGTAGTGGAGCATGGTGTGGTTAGGATCGAAGAAAGAGGAGTGGTAGAAGATGGTCGGTAGTGGTAGAGCATGGTGGTGGGATCTTGGAAGGGTGGAGGAGAAGAGTTATTTTGTTAAGTAGGGGTTGTGAGGGTAGGAAGACTCTAGTAAGGTTTTGTACGGGATTGATCGACCCTTAGCGATTGCTGGTTTCA
Organism: Hypericum perforatum; assembly: GCA_012979155.1. Classification (NCBI taxonomy): domain Eukaryota; kingdom Viridiplantae; phylum Streptophyta; class Magnoliopsida; order Malpighiales; family Hypericaceae; genus Hypericum; species Hypericum perforatum. The sequence continues at coordinate 65,285 of SOPF01025591.1, forward strand.
GCATCTGCTGGATTACTAGCAGTCGTTGAATAGTATAAAAAAACTTTTTAGACACCCCAGTGTCTGTTGGGGGTCCAGCAACCGTTGGGTGTCACTATTTGTAATTTCATGTCTTGACTTTGCAGTGTTGTTCTCCTCAACCTGTTGTCCTACAAAAATAAACTAAAAAATGACATTTTTTGAGCCTGTCACTATATACATTCCTCTATAAATCTACAAGCTCAGGGAAACTTGGACGAGTGATACAAAACAGAAGAAAAATATGAGTAGTGCAAGAGATAGTTCTAAGTTAACATCGTTAGCTTGATGATAGTGGAGTCTTACTCAGACACAGGGTCGTCAAGGTTCATGCGGGATTCTTATATGTCAAATTGGCTGCCAAGGTACACCTTTACGTATTTCCCATTCACCTTGAACTGCTCTTTTGTGTCATTGTTGCGAATTTAGATAGCACAAGGAGGTGATATGGCAACTACCATGTATGGGCCGGTCAATATGGACTTGAGTTTTCCTTGAAAGAGTTTACAGCGTGAGTTGTATATGAGTACTTGTTGACCCATGGAGAATTGGCGATGGATACAATTTGGCATTTTTGTAAGCTGCCAAACAAAATTTGTCGAGCTCCTCAAGCTGCAACATTCACTTTTTGCTGACTTTGTCGAAATTAAAGTTCAACCAATGCAAAGCCTAGTATGCCTTGTGCTTGAGCTCGACTGGAAGGTGGTAGGCTTTCCTGTAGATTAATTGGTATGACGACATTCTAATATGGGTCTTATAAGTAGTCCTGTACACCTATAGTACATCGTCTAGCTTACTGGACCAATCCTTGCACGAGGGGTTTATATTGACTTCCAAGATTTGCTTGATCTCCTAATTCGATACCTTGACCATTCGATACCTTGACCTGTCTGTTGGTCTGGGGGTGATAGGCTATAGCAATCTTACATATGACCCCATATTTCACTAGTATATTTGCGAGCAGATTATTGCAGAAGTATTTACTACCATCGCTAATGAGAATCCTAGGAGTTCCAAACTGACTGAAGATGTGTTTTTGCAAGAACTTGATCATAATTTTTGCATCATTAGTTGGTAATGCTATGACTTCAACCTATTTGGAGACATAGTCAACTGCTTAGAGAATGTAGAGGTTACAGTCGGAAGGCAGAAAGGGTCCTATAAAAGCTATTCCCCATACATCAAAGATCTCAACTTCCATGATTCTATTTTGTGGCATCTCATGATGACGGGAGATGTTACCTATTCTTTGACAATGATCACACCTCTTCACGAACTTTGTAGCATCCTTGAACAGGGAGGGCTAGTAGAATCTACTTTGTAGCACCTTGGTGGTAGCACACTCGCTAGCAAAGTGGCCTCTAGATGAGGAATTATGAGAGTGGTAGAGAATAAGCTCTTGTTCCTCTTGTGGCACACACTGTCTCAACAATTGGTCTTTTTCAGCTTGAAGAGGTAAGGCTCATCCCATTCGTAAAACTTAACATCATGCAAAAATATTTTCTTTTAGTCGAAAGACATGTTAGGGGGCATGATGTTACTTATAAGGTAGTTAACAAAATCAGCATACCATAGGACTGAAATCACATCTAATGCATATAATTATTTGTCAAGAAAAGAGTCATTAATTGAAGAGAAAGATGTTACCATTGGATTTTCTAGGCATGAGGGATGATCTACCACTAGGTTGTCCAGGCCTTTCTGATCACGGATCTCAATATCGAACTCTTGGAGGAGGAGGATCCATATGATAAGCCTTGGTTTAGCATCTTTCTTGGTGAAGAGGTATCGAATAGCTGCATGATCTATGTACACAACCACCTTGCTTCTAAGTAGGTAAGCTCGGAATTTGTCAAGAGCAAAAACTACTACTAGTGATTCCTTCTCTGTAGTTGTGTAATTGATTGAAGCATCATCTAAAGTGTAACTTTTATAGTAAATAACATGGAATCCTATAGTTTTCTTCTGATAAGAGCTACCCCAACTACATAATCACTCACATCACACATGATCTCAAATTAGAAGCTCCAAATCAGGTGATATGATGATCGATACAGATACAAGTGCTTCTTTTAGCATTGTGAAGGCTACCTTGCATTCCTCATCAAACACAAAAGGAGTGTCTTTATCTAGCAGCTTGTAGAGAGGCTTGGTGATCTTGGAGAAATCTTGATGAATTGCTGATAAAATCTGGTGTGGCCTAAGAAACTCCGAACACCCTTAACTGATAGTGGATTGGGAAGTTTATCAATGACTTCCAACTTGGCCTTATCAACTTCTAGCCTTTCACTCAAAATTTTATGGCCCAGGACTAATCCTTTGGTAACTAGAAAGTGATATTTTTCCTAGTTGAAGACCAAGTTAGTCTTGTTGTAGTGTTCAAGAATCCTACCAAAATATAGAAGACTCTCTGAATACTTTAGAAGTCATCCATGAAGATTTTGATTTGATACTCGACCATACCAGAGAAGGTTGTCATAATACACTGCTGAAAAATGACAGGTGCATACAGAGTCCAAATAGCATGCCATGAAAATAAAAAGTATCATATGGATAGGTAAAGGTGGCCTTCTCTTGGTCTTCCAGGGCAATTGGGATTTTTTAAGATATCCAGAGTCACCATCTAAGAAACAGTAGTAGGCATGACCTGCCAATCTGTCCAACATCTGATCAATAAATGGTAGTAGAAAGTGATCCTTCTGAGTAGCCTTGTTCAATTCCTAGAAATTGATGCACATGCATTGGCCAACTACCATCCATGTAGGGATAATCTCATTATTTTTATTGGGGATGACTATAATACCCTATTTCTTTAGGACACATTGAGTTGGATTCCCACTTAGAATCTGAAATAGGGTAGATGATGCCAGCATCTAGCCATTAATCACTTCTTTCCTCACTACCTCCCTTATTTTTTAGGTTAAGTCTTTGCTGGGCTTCTATTGATGGGGAAAAGTCATCCTCAAAAATGATCTAGTACTGACAAAGAGAAGGGATAATACCTTTAACATCGCCAAATGTCCATCTTATAGCCTCATTGTGCTCTCCGATTATCTTTAAGAGTTTCTTTTCCTGGTCATGATTTAGAGAGGTAGAGATAATAATAGGCAACTTACTATCTTTGCATAAGTAGGCATATTTGAGATGACTTTGGAGTGGCTTGAGCTCTAATTCTGGCAGTGCGATGATGGATGCTTATAGCTTTAACCTTGGTGTGTTATCCAGATCAAGAGATTCTGCTACACGCACCTATAATACTTGCTCTATCATTTCAAGCTCTCCCTCCTCTACTTCAAGTTTCTATACTAGCTATGAGTGCCTTCTTGAGAGTTTGATCTCTAATAGTGCACAGAATGGTGAAACTATAAGGATCATTTATCTTCTGATGGAGATCCTGGGTCAAAATTGTACTACACCCTCTAGTCAATGGTATAACTCCTTGATCCACTTTCTATAAGTAGGCATCTGCTCAAATATATCAAGAAGTAGAATGTTGATGTGGAGATTCTTGAATAGTTCTAGAAACTTCTGATAGCTTGGATAAATGCCTGATGGTTCACTCTTTGAGGAAAATATGGTAGAGGATATTTTTTCCGTTATTGGTTTGATAGTGTTTGCTGTGGGTTTGTCTTTATTTGTAAATGTAGGAATCATCTGGAGCTCCTCTTTACTCACTAGCTTCACTGAGAGTTAATCACTGCACCTACTGCATTATTTCCTAAATCTAGCTCACTTCTAGTTATAATTGCCTTGCAATGCTACTGCTTGGTATGAGGGGCTTCAGTATACCTTGGAAGTGTGCCCGACTGCCTTGCATTCAGTTGAGTTGCTAGTTGGCCGATTTGGATTTCTTGATTTCTAATTGTGGCTTCATAGCTGAGTAACTAGTTTCCCAACTCATCTTCACTCCTACGATCTTGCTAGGATGGTGCTTGTGGCTGCCACTTCTATTGATATAGCTGGAATTGCTATGGTGGAGGGCCTTAAGCATTGTCAACAGCCATAGGAGGTTTTTGTTATTGAGGTACCTGTTGACCAATATTGTTTCTCTACAAAATATTTGGGTGGTTTCTCTAACTTGGGTTATACGTAGTAGAGTATGGATCATTATTCCTATTCATATTACCCATATAGTTAACAGATTCAGCCATAAAAGAGCAGTCATCAATACCATGAGGTCTAGTGCTGATTTTGCAAACCTGAGCAAGTGGTATAGATGGTGGTATAAATGCAGACTAGACTACCTCTGTAAGAGCTACCACTTGTGCTTGGAGGGTGGCTATTTGGTTGTTGTCCTATAAGCTAGCCAATTTTCTTTCTTTTTGTATGCTCGTCTCACTCATAGTTATTGGTGGCCATGGCTTTGATAATGCATAGACCATCAGCTTCTATCTTCTCTATCGAGGTACCTCCAGCTGTTGCATCTAAGTTGACTCAGAATTGTGGATCACATCTATTGTAAGATGTCTAAATGAGGATTCAGTCTGGGATCTGATGGTGTGGACAGTCGCAGAGTAGACCCTTGTAGTAATACCAGGCCTTATGTAGAGATTTACCACCCTGCTATTTGAATTAAGAAATCTTGTTACACAATTGAGTGTCCTTACTTAGTAGGTAGTACTTCTCTAAGAATTTGTCTGCTAGCTTGTTCCATGTAGTGAAGGTGCCTGCAGAAAATGAGTCCCCCCACTCTCTAACATAGTCCTTTAAGCTTTGCTTGAATAGTCGCAAGTTAATGGCATCTACTAGGACACCATTATACTTGACTTTTGAGTAGTGATCTTCAAAGGTTTGGATATGCTTCATGGAATTTTTAGAAGGAGAGCCCCCTAACTCATCTTGGCGAACCATCTGAATAAGGCTAGTTTTGATCTCAAATTTATTGGTTTCCATAGTTGTGTATGCAATACTGGGTCTAAGATCCACCAGTCTAGGGTGCGTCTACCTCTTTGCATTATTGGCTAAAATGTTAACTACTTATTGAGCTCCCATCTCATCTTTGTGTTGTTTCTTTTGTCTCAAATGAAAAGTTTGTTCAATCTCTAGATTGTACTCAAGAAGGGGTTGGTTATCACAACGAGTGGCATAAATATTTCTAAACTCTCACTGCACTACAAAACTCAACAAAGAGGATTAAGTGTAGTGGTGAACAACGAAGGTGTAATAAAGCTTAGTCTAGAAATTAAGAAAATTGTATCTGATATTAAAGATAGATTGATTCAAATCTGTCCCTGATAACGGTGCCAAAAACTTGATGCAATAAATCTTAGGTCATTCAAGAGAACACGATTGTACAAGTAATATAGTGATAACTAAGATCGTCTCCACAGTGACAGACAAATTAATTCTTTAATTACCAGATTATAAATTTCCAATTTTAATCTAAGCAATTGGAACTAAATGATTGGTTGGTGATTTAACTCTATGAATCGCTACATGAACCTAGGGTTGTCACTCTTAAACTCAAAGAACGGTCAATTACTAAAGCAATAAAATAAATTAGATGAAATCTATGTCACGAACTAAGGTTGTCAATCTCAATTCTAGACACGCCCTACGGATCAATCAAGCAATGTAAAAACAATGATTGGTTACAAGCTATGAAAATACCTTGTTGATTGATGATCCAAAGTGTTGATAACAATCCTTGAAAGTAAAAGAATTGAATGAAAACTAAATTGAATGTCATGCACTAAAGCTGTCCAAGAGTAAATTTAACCTAAGCTTCAAACCCTTGTATAGCTGAGCCAAAATTCCTAATTAAAAGAGATCTAAACCAAGCTAAATAAGTGAGATAAGCTACAGCCCGTCGGGCTAGCGCCAGCTGAGAAGCTAGCATCTGCTGGGCTCTTCTTTGTATACCCCCAGCACCCGCTGATAAGCCAGCGATCACTAGGTCCTTTGAGTAAAGTTTTTGCTCTCCCCTAGCATCTACTAATAAGCCAGTATCTGTTGGATCTACTATAACACCTTTGATTCTTTGTCAAACCTCCTTGCAAGTTGTGCTTTACTAGTTTCGTTGTTTTTAGATTTGATGTGTGATTATGAGTTGAAAATGGATATGTATGTGATAAGGCTTTAGAAAAGAACTGTGATAAGAGTTGCTATGAGATATGTGATTAGTTGGTTAAGTAGTTGGATAGGGGATTATTCTGTTAAGAAAGCTTAGTTGGTTAAGTATAGTTGGCTAGGATACTGCTATGGAGTTATTATGTTAGTCAGTTAAGTGTTAGCTGGTTAGGAGATCTGTTAGTTGGTTAGGATATTGTGATAAGTGATTGATTTTGATAAAAGTATGTTTGAATTAATTCCACTTACTGAGTTTATTCAATTCACGTCTGTCGTATGTGTTCAGATCATTCGAACGAGGATCAGGGTTAGAGGGAGCCTTTCGCTGTTGTATGTCATCATCATATTTGACTTATAAACTTTTAAATATTTTGATGTAAAGACGATTACTGCATTTGAACATGTTTTGGATTTGGGTTTTTTTTGAAATAAAAGTTTGGTGTTTGTCACTTCCATGTTTTGGGTCGTGACACTACAACTAATAACTAATTACAGCTTTTACAACTACCTATTGACTCTAGTGTATAATCACCACTATACACCAATAGTGCATCTACAATCAATTGAATATTGGCTCAACATGTTCACATAACCCACATCAAGAGTGCATGATGATGTAGGAACATCCGAGGTATCCAAGGACTCCACCAATTCGGATTGAAGACCAAAGCTTAAGCACCAAGGATTGATTTGTTATTTCACATTCTATTCGTATTGATTTGCATTCATGGACATTTAAGTATTAAGTTGCATTTCGTATTCTAGAAGTCAATAAGACCTAAGTGTCATTTTAATCCTTTACGCTTTTTAATTCAGTTCATAAATTTGGATGTATGTTCATTTGTGGCTTTTGGTTGTAAGTCATTTCGTATTTCATATAAATTGTACGTCCAAATGTAATCAATTATCAATGAATGAATATTGAGAGTTATCTCTGAATTATCTCGTGCATGGATTTGCATGAAACTTGCATGGATTTGCAAGCTTGAACGTGGACTCGTTCGAATTGTTACTTGCCCTTGCTGGCCATTTGGTTTCGATCAAACCCACCTTCGATCAAGCTACGGAAGTTAATTGATCAAGGTTTATCAAATTCGTTCGAATCATTCAAATTATCCAATCTAATTCTGCTTCGCTACATTAGGTGGTATCAGAGCTTTGGAGAGATTGTCTCAATTCCCATATTAAGAGGTGAGGATGAGTGTTTACATTATAATCGTAGAGAGTTATGAGAGAAGTAAACACTAAACCGTGCAACAGGATTTTGTGATCCCTTGATCCAAATCCCTTATTTCCTTCCAAACACCACCAAATCAACCTTCAGAGACATGGATCCAGACCCTCCGTAACAAGCGAACTTGAATCAACGTGTTATGAACTTGGAGAACACTCTTCAAGCCATCCTGACATGTTTAGATAACATGGCAATCCAACCACCACCTGTTGTTCCACAACCTGATGTCCGAGTCAATCTTGACGAGGAGGATGATGTAAATTTGGATGCTACGCTTTAGGCAAGAAGGGGAGTACATGCTGTTTGTGGCATTCGTGGCCGTGGATGTGGAGCACGACCTAAAGAGGCACGTAGAGAAGGAGTTCGTATACCAAGGCGCGATGAATGGGAAGAAGATCAATTCGGACGTGTAGATCGGCTATTCAAGAAGAATATTGACAAGTTTTATGGCGATATGGACGTCGAGGGGTTCCTGAATTGGATAGATTCGATTGACAAGTACTTCAACTGTATGGATCTGACCGAGGAACAAAAGGTGAACTATGTTGCATCCAAACTCCAGTCAGGCGCGGCTGTTTGGTGGCGAAAAGAGCAGGAGAGTAGAAGGAGACGTGGAGAACAACCAATTCGCGAATGGTTTTTGATGGAGCAAGCCCTAAAGAATCGTTTCTTACCAGCGGATCATCTTCAAACTCTTTATACGCAATTCCTGACGTGCGTGCAAGGATCCCGATCCGTAGAGGATTATATAACTGAATTCGTTCGGTTAGCAACCAGGAATGATATGGAGGATAATGAAGATCAAATGATCGCACATTTTGTGGATGGATTGTACTACGAAGTCAAGCAACAGATGGAGTTTGACACCTTTCTCTATTTTCAGGATGCGTGTGCTAAAGCAAGGAAAATAGGTGCGGCTTTGAAGAAGAAATGTGTGATGCCAAGTCATTATTCTGGATCAGGAGGGGGTTCTAATTCAAACAAGGCTGCGGAGAAGGCTGTTGTTCAACCAACTGATCCTAAGACAACAAACAAACCACGTAACCCCCTGAAATATCACAACGGAAAGGGAAAGAGGTTGAGACCAAATCAACGTCCAAGTTACGTTGTTTTAAATGTAACAAACTTGGGCATATTTCCAGCGATTGCCCGAGAAGAAAGTTTAACCAATTTGTTGAACGCGAAGATGAAAAGGAGGAGAGTGTCGGTGCTTATGTTTGTGCTCCTATCGAAGCAAGTTCAGAAGATGATCAAGAAAATTCTGATGAGGAAGAAGAATATATTGCCGTGTTAAGAAAGTTATCACTTACTTCGGAAAAGAAAGATGTATCCCAAAGACACAATCTTTTTCGCACGAGATGCCACGTTTGGAGAGGCAGTTTGTGAAGTGATCATCGACGGAGGTTCTCAAGAGAATTTCATAAGCAAGCAAGTGGTTGAAAAACTTGGCTTGAAGACAACCCAACATCCTGAACCTTACTCGATAGGTTGGATTAAGTCGGGAGGAGGTATCAAAGTTGCCTCAAAATGCGAAGTTCCTATAGCCATTGGGAAGTACAAGGACGTGGTCTCATGTGACGTGCTTGATATGGACGTATGTCATGTCCTTCTAGGGCATCCTTGGGAATTTGATAATAAAGCTTTGCATAGGGGAGAGGAAAACACGTATGAGCTGAAGAAGGAAGGGAAGCAATTTAAGTTGTTGCCTGCCAAGCCGAAGCAAAGCAAGATCAGGATGAAAACAAGCAACACCGTGCGTACTACAAAGTTGGTAACTTCTCATAAACTCATGCTTGCTTCTATCAAAGAGTATGGGGATTGCCATGTGATGGTGGTACGTGATGTGCATGAGGATGTGGATGCATGGGAAAATTTGCATGATCATGTACGGAAGTTGATGCAAGAGTATCTAGAGGTTGCACAAGGAGAGTTTCCGAATGGCTTACCACCATTGCGTGAAATTCAACATGCCATCGATCTCATTCCTGGAGCAACCTTGCCGAATCTGCCACATTACCGCATGAGCAAGTTGAAGAATTACTTGAGAAAGGCTTTATTCAGGAAAGTCTTAGTCCTTGTGGCGTGCTTGCACTGCTCGTGCCAAAGAAAGATGGCTCTTGGAGGATGTGTGTCAATTCAAGAGCAATCAATAAGATAACCGTGGAGTATAGGTTTCCAATTCCTCAGTTGAATGATATGCTCGACAACCTAAGTGGTTCCACCATCTTTTCGAAGATTGATCTTAAAAATGGCTACCACCAGATCCGTATAAGGCCCGGAGATGAATGGAAGACGGCCTTTAAGACAAGAGATGGACTCTACAAATGGCTCGTTATGCCATTTGGATTAACGAATGCTCCGAGTACATTTATGCGCTTGATGCACCAGGTTCTTAAACCCTTTCTTGATCAGTTTATTGTGGTTTATTTCGATGATATATTGGTGTATAGCAAGTCGGAGCAAGAGCATATGAACCACTTGAGGCAGGTATTTGAAGCATTACGTGAGCACAATCTCGTGATCAATTTGAAGAAGTGTCTATTCTGGAAGGAACGGGTGTTGTTCCTTGGCTTTATTATGGGAAGTGAAGGTGTGCAAGTTGACGAAACAAAGATTGATGCCATACGTACTTGGCCAGCTCCTACGAGTATGAAACAAGTGAGAAGTTTCTTAGGATTGGCAAGTTTTTACAGGCAATTCATCCAAAATTTCAGCATGATTGCGGCTCCTTTAACTTCCTTGTTAAAGAAGCAATCTATTTTCGAATGGAATGAAGAAGCTGATCGGGCATTCCGTGAACTTCAAGTTAAGTTGAGTACTGCCCCTGTACTTGCATTGCCTGAATTCGATAAACTATTTGAAGTTGAGGTCGATGCATGTGGTATTGGCATTGGTACGGTTCTTTCTCAAGAGAAGCACCCCATCGTGTTTTTTAGCGAGAAGTTGAGCTCGCATAGACAGACCTAGATGACATACGAGAAAGAGTTCTACGCCTTATTCAGAGCACTCAAAGTTTGAGAGCATTACCTGATCGGGAAGGAGTTTGTGCTCTATACAGATCACAAGGCGTTGAAATTTTTGAGTGATCAGTCCAAGATAAGTAACCATATGCATGCTCGCTGGATTACTTATCTTCAAAAGTTTCCATTCAAGATTATTCACAAGAGTGGGACATCGAATGTTGTTGTTGATGCGCTGAGTCGAAGGGAGAACCTACTTGTTGAGTTGCAAGGTGCAATCTCCGCGTTTGAGTGCTTACCTGAGCAATACGAGGCTGATGATGATTTTGGGAATATATGGCAGAGATGTAAATCTAGAAGGGGTGTGGATGACTATTACTTGCATGACGGTCTTCTTATGAAGGATGATCAAGTGTGTATTCCGAAAACCTCTCTTCGTGATCAACTTATGTGGGAAATGCACGCTGGAGGGCTATCCGCGCATCTAAGGTATGACAAGACACGGGTCTCTATACACCTTTACCTATTCCTAAGGCAATATGGGAAGACATTAGTATGGATTTTGTGCTCGGATTACCTCGCACACCACGCGGGGTTGACTCAATTTTTGTCATTGTTGATCGTCTTTCCAAGATGGCTCACTTCGTGCCATGCCGTAAGACAAATGATGCACATGGAATGGGGAAGTTGTTTTTTCCGTGAAGTGGTATGGCTGCATGGTGTTCCAAAAATAATCACATCCGACCGTGATGTCAAGTTCCTCGTGAGTTTTTGGAAGATCCAATGAAAGATGTTTAATGCCTCGCTGAATTTTAGCACAACGGCTCATCCTCAGTCTGATGGAAAAACGGAGGTGGTCAACCGAACTCTTGGAAGCATGTTATGTGCCTTATGTCATGAGAAGAAGCGACAATGGGATTTGGCACTTCCGGTTGCCGAATTTGCGTACAACTCTTCCATACATCGTGTCACGGGAAAAACTCCATTCTCATTGGTCTATGTTAAAGCATCGAACCATATTGTGGATGTTGCTACGATTGATAAACCTGCCAAGAGCAATCCGAGTGCACTAGAATTTGCAGAGCAAGCTCAGCGTGTCATTGATGAAGTACGAGCAAAATTAGAAGAAGCTTATGCTAAGGAGAAGGTTCGGGTTGATGCACACCGTAAGCAACAAATTTTTCAGCCTGGTGACCAAGTTATGGTTCACTTCCAAGCCGAGAGGATGCCTAGCAACCTTGGTGGAAAGTTGCAAGCTCGTAAGTTCGGGCCATATCGCATTCTAAGGCGTGTGAATGATAACGCCTATGTGGTGGATCTTCCGAGTGATTTTGGAGTCTCAAACACTTTCAATGTCAAAGATTTATCTCCTTATTTTGATGCTTTTCCTTTGCCTTCCAAGCTGATCGCTCGAGGACAAGCTCGTCTTCAAGAAGGGGAGGATGATGTAGGAACATCCGAGGTATCCAAGGACTCCACCAATTCGGATTGAAGACCAAAGCTCAAGCACCAAGGATTGATTTGTTATTTCACATTCTATTCGTATTGATTTGCATTCATGGACATTTTTAAATATTAAGTTGCATTTCGTATTCTAGAAGTCAATAAGACCTAAGTGTCATTTTAATCCTTTACGCTTTTGAATTCAGTTCATAAATTTGGATGTATATTCATTTGTGGCTTTTGGTTGTAAGTCATTTTGCATTTCATATAAATTGTACGTCCAAATGTAATCAATTATCAATGAATGAATATTGAGAGTTATCTCCGAATTATCTCGTGCATGGATTTGCATGAAACTTGCATGGATTTGCAAGCTTGAACGTGGACTCGTTCGAATTGTTACTTGCCCTTGCTGGCCGTTTGGTTTTGATCAAACCTACCTTCGATCAAGCTATGGAAGTTAATTGATCAAGGTTTATCTAATTCGTTCGAATCATTCAAATTATCCAATCTAATTCCACTTTGCTACATTACATGATCAATAATTAGCTTAGCCAACTAGCAACAGTGACTAACGTGAAAAATATTGGAAAATATGTGGTTGTGTGAAGGATGAAACAACTTTGTAGGTTGGAGTGGATAAGATTTCAAGAATCTTGTAGAGATTCTTTCAAATAATTAGTTTAACCTTCCAACATTACCATGAGTGCAATGGGCTAGTAAACTAACGCTGTCAGAAAACTGAGAAACCCTCATACTGTAATCAAAGATCAAGGCATGTACAACTCTGACCAGACCAAGAATATTCTAATATCGAAAACTAATTATTCTTTAGACAAGACTAAGTAAGATAATTTCATTATCCAAAATGGGAACCATAAGCCCATATGTAAAGATGTGTTAGGGTGATAAATAGAGTTTTTAACATCACTAAAATATTTCTAGAATGATGCAAATTGGTGACTATCTAAAACAGTCGCATCAGGTGAGTTTCAACGAAGAGTTGTGACATTCTCAGCAATGTTTGACACTCTCTATAGGCCCAGCACCCACGATAGTGGCACCCACTAAGTTTGTGCATTTCATATCTCAGTGCCCAAGAGTAACCCAAATGGCTACACTCGTCGAGTCTGAGTCATAACATGTTACCCATTCCTAACCATGGCTTTGAATTTAGTCTTGTATGGCTATAGGGTTACAATATAAGGCTGGATAAAGTAGGGCCGTTAGATGAGTAAATAAAAAATTAAGAAAAAAATTTACTTTAGTAACCTACGATTTCACGATTTGATACATAGCAACTTGTGGTTCAAAAATCATTAAAAAGAATCCCGAGGTTTGAAAAAGACCTCATAGTTAGCACTCTCCTTGCTCAAAACTAAAATGATGTTATTTAAGTGCGTGACTGGCATCTTAGAAAGTCCTTCTATTAGTCAATGAGGGTTATGCTTATTTCATTCACCTTTTTTTCTTAGAAAAGAAGAATTGATATGTTTTGATTCGAGTTCCATTTTGTAAAATCAGTTTGGAACAAAGATAACAAGAGTTTTTTTACGAATATTACTGACGTGTTTTAATTTTTTGATTTCTAAAACAATACTAGAATAGTTTATTATTTTACATATAACCCCTTCCCTTTTCAACACATTCCCAACCCACAAACCCAAATTTTCACTTGTCTTCCCTCCCTTCCCTCTTCCTACTCAAATGATGATAACTTTTGCATACGACGTCCAAATGAGATGAGGTTGGTGGCGTTGGAAGGAAGACATCCCGGGCTACAACTTTGTCTCTAATAGGCGTCTTCAAATTCGGAGTCTAAGAGGTCCAAATCTCAAGAATGGTGGATGCCTTTGTAGCTGACGACGAATTTCCCTCAGCATGATTGGTGCGCGCCATATGTGCGAGTGGCGCGTGCCGGAGACTGACAGAGACAGAAGTTGGCTAGCCCACTTGCTCTTCTTATTGGCAAACACTTGGGGGGCCAAGGCACTCGGGTTTTTGGCCTTTGGAGAGGATGGCAGACACATTTGGGGGACAATGAAGGGTAGTTGTTAGGATATTTGGTTATTAAACATTAAACTTACCTTTTGACTTTGGTTTTGTAATAACTTAGTTATTGCCTAAGTAAGAAGAAGGAGAGACTTGGACAGAGAGATGAGACACGAAAATGTGATACTCTCTGGTTATGTACATGGGGAGAAGGAAGAAAGCTTCAAGAACATCAATAAGCTTTCTTCTCCCTTAACTCTTCCTTTTGTTCATATTTATGCTTAAGTATTTTCTTGTTTATGTTGTTGTTCTTTGTAAATATGTTTAAGTAGTTAATTCTGTGGGTTTGGTGCCTTGAAACTAGCATGTAATTAACTAATTTAAGGGGTTAAACATGCATAGATTTATGTTCTAGTTAATGAACTTAAGGCTTAATTATGGTTTTACTCAGATTATGATCATCATTAGTCTTAGAAACCATGCTTGATTTTGACAAGAGTCTAGTGGCCAAGTAAGTTCGGTTTTGACACAACCAACTTTGGTTTTGACAAAGTCATAGCAACCATGCATTGGTTTAGACTAATTGGTTGTGATAAAATCTTTGTGAGTAACCTTGATTATGAACTTAGTTAAAACTTGAGACCGAAAGGAGATGGAATTAATGTAAAGATTAACTAGATGACTAATTGCTTAATGAAAGAGAAATCTACTTAGGTAATAAGTTGTCCACTGAGTGATACTTACAGTTTGTTCTTAGCTTGGTTTGGATCGATTAGTGGGGTTGAAAGAACATCTAGTTGGTCTAAGTTTTGCTAGAGTTCAATTTAGACAAATCTAGCGCGAAAGTGTAGATTTGTTGCTCATGAAACACTCGGATCATAATACGAACATAATAAACCCCCTGAGTTGTTTGATTACATAAGTTTCAATGGTACCGAACTCACTCTTGTTCAAGTTTGTTAAATCAGATTGTAGTTTTGTATTTTGAAGTTCATAGACTTTTCACTTTCTTAAATCTTTAGATTCGATTTGTAGAAGTTTGTTCGTGTTCTAATCAAACCAAATATCATAATATACTCCTAGACAAGTTTGGAAGCTAAGTACGAAGCCTTAGAACTCAATTCCCTGAGGATCGACAAAACTAGACTTGCTTTGTGCTTAAGCTATTAGAAGTTGGCGCATGCCATAGGGCATTGGTGTGCGCCATTGTTCTTGCTCGAAGAACATTGGCGAGCGCAAAAGGTACTGGCGCACACCACTCGTGCCCTGACTTGGGCCGCGAGATGAGCTCGCAAGGCAAGCTCTTTAGACACATGGCTCGCGCTATAGGCACTACTGGCGCGTGCCATAGGTGGCCAGGGGGCATAAAAATCACACGAATCTTCAACTAGCTTCGGATTGAGCAGTGGGTTTAGATTTAAGTAGCTCTTTTTCATTCATTTCGTCCTAGACTAGCTAGCTAACCAAAAAGGTGGTCTAAACTAGTTCCTCATGGTTCGACACTCTACTTCACTATCATTGCAATGTGTGTTATTTGTTGGCACAAAAACCACCCCCGTCATGTATCATGTAGTTCAAACTATTGTATCTTGTAGTTCAAACCATTGTATCATGCAGTACAAACTAGCGTATCTTGTAGTTCAGACTAGCTTATCATGTATTTTAAATCAGTGTATTATATAGTTCAAACTATTATATTATGTTGATCAAACCAGTGTATCATATTGTTAAAACCAGTATATCACGTACGCCTAACAATGTGTCATTTTCATGTTTTTGTGATGGAAATAGCAAGCATATATATGTCATGTAAAACCACTTCAGTTTAAAGAGGTAAATTATAATAGACCAAACAATTGAATCATATTATAATTGAATTACAATATAGTATATCATACGATATAATAAATCAATAAATCACAACAGACAAAACTAAATAACCATCATGTCCTTGTCCTGTTTGAGTACACCATCGTGGTGTACCATCGTGTTGTACATAACACTGTAGCACCAAATCACATCTTCTTGACTAGAGACTAGAGGCGATAGATCGGCTAATCAAGTGAGGCCCACGTTAGGCCCCTCAAAAAGGTTAAGTTTCTATGTTTTTTATTTTTAATTTATTTTTAATTTAAATTTATCTATGAACTCTATAAATACAACATTTCATTCTTCAAAATTTATACTTTTCAATCTTAATTTTCTATATCACTAATTTATATTCAGGCGTAAATAAATTCTCTTTCTATATATTTTCATTAATTCAAATTCGAATAATTCAATTTAAATTTCCACTTAACAATTAACATTGTTTTTATCTTCATAATTTCCACCTCAGTTGACAATTAATATGGAGTAATGAAACATATAAAATCCTTTATTTAATTTCAATCACATGGTACAACTGGAATCAATCATATCACTTGATTGGCATTATTTTAATATCAGTTTACAAACAATAATTTATTTATGAGTTTTCTTACACAAAGAATCCAAAAGAATCTTCTAGGTCTCTCCCACTTCTAGGCCAGAAGGAATTTCTTGAACCAATAGGCAGAAGCCTTGAGCTGTCGTTTTTGGGTGGCGAAATCATTGTAAACAAGCCCAAACCGAATGGTATAGCCAGAGTTCCACTCCCAGTCATCCATAAACGACCACACATAGTAACCTTTCACGTTAACTCCATCTCTGAGCATTCCCACAAAGATCAATTCACATTAGTAAAATTATTATTTTTCTCCAAATTAATCATAGGATATAATCAATATTGGTTTCAAGTTATAATAGTGACAAAGGTCGTACTTAATTGCGTCCAGAAGATACGAGAGGTGGTCCTTCATGAAACTTATTCTTGCACCATCATTTTGGGCCGTTTTGAGTGGCAACGAGCCATTGTCAGCCATTCCTAAGCACATTCATGCAAATAATTTTTAGTCTCTGTTTATTTAGTTGAAAATTAATTTTATAGTTTAAACAACCATTTGAACGTACGTTCTTAAACAAATTCATCATATACATGTGAATTAATCATCAATCTCACCATTTTCTGTAATATAAATAGTGGGGTTATTGTAGTTCTTCTTGAGGTACACTAGAAGACTATGCAACCCCTTAGGATAAATGTAAAATGCTGAATCCGCAGTCTGCAAGAACCAAATTTTAATCAGAAAATTTGGAAACAAAAAATTTTCTTTTAGCGAAATAATAATTTTGGCAAGTGAAAAGGATATTAATGAACCTGGGTGCCAATGGGAACTCCATTTCTAACACCTGCAACAATAAAACAAAAATTAAAACCAATTGGTCAAAAGATTAACTTAGAGAACAGTAACAACCATAATTTTTCAGTTTGCCCTAATTACCAGTGGAACTGAATTGCCCGTCGGTAGTGTAACTAATATTGACGCCGTTCGTTGACGGAGTCGCATAGGCATAATAAGATGTATAGTAATTGACTGTGAGATAATCCAAAGATTTTTTAAGCATTTGGGATTGCTCAGAGGTGAAATTGGGTAATCTGCTTCCCACCAGCTCTCTCATGCTCTTTGGGTAGTCACCGTATATCACAGGATGTATGAACCTACGACCAAGTTATGGTTCAAAAAATGGTAAATATCGAAAAATGAAACAATTTTGTAAAATAAAACGAGAAAATATCTTTCCACGAAATAATAAACAAGGCTCAATTACCATCCGAAGTTAAAATCCAAAGCTCTGGAAGTCGCCTGGCGATCCGTGGATGTCTCATGCAAAGGCATGTACCAGATGGTGGAGATAGTGATGCCAATTTGACCCTTTTGCTTGGCCTAATCAAATTCCATAAGGTTGATTATTAGTATAATCAACCTAATATTACCACCCTCTTTATTAATTATTTAAGTTTAATTATCAGTTTGATCCTCACCTGATACTTGTCTTTGTATAATCTAGCACCGGTGGCATGTACAAGGAGCAAGTGGTGTGCGACGATATAGGGTTCGGTGGCCGAGTTACCGGCGGTACAATTTCCTACGTAGCTAGAACACCTACCGGGTGCGAATGTTCCGGTACCATAGCCAAACATAGTGAATATGTTTGGCTCATTAATTGTGACCCAATATTTTACTCGGTCGCCAAATGTTTGGAAGCAAAAATTTGCATAATCGGAAAAATCATCTCTGGAATTAAAAATAGGTAGACAATTAAGTTGTTATATACAATATGATATATATTTTTTTTTGCTCTTTTCTATTTGACTACTTTTGAAGTGTAAATATAAAATTCTTACACAATTTTAGGGTTCAAGAGTCCACCATAGTCATCTTCTAGTGCTTGAGGAGTATCGAAATGGAGCAAAGTTACAAAGGGCTTTAGACCTGTGTATATATTAGTCAAAGTAGAAATATTAAATAGTTGTAATTGGAATGCAATAAATTTTCGACTACTGAAAAATATACTAACAAAATATTCGATAGTTTTACCGACCATGGGCAAGGATTTCGTCGATGACGTCATTGTAGAATTTAACTCCAATTGGGTTTATTCCTCCACTGATCTTTCCTTCTGTGAGTTTAGAAATAGAATTAGAAACATATACAATTAATCAAAATTAATCTTCATGTCAAATTACGAAAATAAAGCAATTACTTGGTAATATTCTGGACCATGAAATGGACAGCCTGAAGGAGTCCAAGCCAACTTCTTTCGCCAATTTAATGTCCTCCTGTTATGTTTTAAAATAGACTATTAGATAATATTCAGAATGTTAATGAAACATACAAAAATAATATTAATTTTTTATGAGTAACATACAAAATGAATATGATGTAGGAAACATAAAGTATACCTTGAAACGGTGATAAAAATCATCCGTTATTTCGCCATTTGAACCGTCGCCGATTTTTTCTGCCATCCAATAAAAGAAATTGAATGAGTCGAGAACTTCATATATAATGTCAAATGGGCGAAAAAGTGGCATCTCACTGGCCCAATCGGTTGATTCCCGGCGGGAAAGAAAAGGGCCGTCATTCCTATATTTATCCCAAAAGCACCGGCCCATATTCGCATTAAATATTTCATTCGAATATTTTTAAAATCAAATCAAGAAGTGACTCGGGTTTTTTCAATTTTCTAGTCCGATTGTTTGGACTGTAGATTTAATTAAAGTTTTTAATTATATTATAATATTATTAATTACCTTTAATATTATAAATACAAATTAAGTTTAAATCTCTTACATTTTTTTAAGAAACTTCATCAAAACCCTAATTTTTAATAACTTTTATTACAAAAATTATATGAATTAATTTAAAAAATATTTGTTTAATAATTTACTCTTGTCCTTTGGTTTGATCGCTTGAACTGATAGAATCAATCACCATTTGAACCACAATCTAATTGTTTTTGCAAAAATAATCGGATATTGTCAGCTTGCGATCCAATTGATTATATTCTTATTTTAAAACTAATGTTATTTGGTATATGAATATTTACTAGGTCAAAACTTGCATGGTTTTGTTTTCCATCGGCCAACTTTGAAAAACAAAACAAGCACCTAACAAATCATCAATGCTTCTAATGAATATTGTTAAATCCATGTAACAACAAGATATTTTTTATTTATAAAGAACAATTTTGCTCGCAATATATCATATAATATTTGAAACCAAAATAGAGCAAAAATATTCATACCTGGAAACGCTTTAAGGAACTCATCCCATATACATGGCCCCCTTCCGTACTTGAGTGGCGATCCTTCCGACTAACAAAAAATAATGCCAAAATAATAATTACAGAACGTCATTTATGAATTATTTCTCACTTCTCAGCTAGTGATTGTATATGATCATTAGAGTTTATTAAAATCTACATTCAGAAGATAGATTTCAATTTGTCCACTTGCTGTTTCAAATTATAAACAAAAACTTTTAATATCCTCCTCTATGTATAAGGAGATCTAAGAAATTTCCTTCTTGGTAAACCAAATAATTGATGTTTTTATATGATAAAAAAATTAGACATGACAGATATTTAACATGATTTAATTTTGAATGTCTAAAACTCGGACCAGTTAATTAAATTTGAAATATTGTTTATTTACCTGATACGCAGCGCTTCCAGCTCCAAAAACGAAACCAGATGGAAATGTACTTCTGTTGAAATAAGAAATAGTTTCGCCATTTGTGGTAGACAATATTACAGCTAGGCCAAATAAACACAAGCCAAATGATTTTTTAATTGCCATAACTCAATACACTTATGCCTGTCAATTGCTTTTATGTTGTTGGAACTAAATGTCACCCCAGTGCTCCTTTATATAGTGTTCTAGCTAGCACGATTGTCTAATTTTATACTATTATAATTTCAAGATTGTACTTGTCATACCGCCACAAAGGACTGAGTCATGAGTAATAATTGTTCTAATTTAAAATGTGCAGTGTATAAAAGTTTTAGGTTTGTTATGGGGATTTGAAAATATTATTATAATATGTAGATATTACAGCTTGTTTTTACTCCGTAAAAAACTTGTTTTTACCTGAGTCTCGTTGTATTTGTTAAGCTTCTTTCATTGATGTATGTTGAAGTGCGACATTTTATCAAATCTTATTTATAAACGAACTCTATTGATATTTTTAATTAATATTTTTATTTAGATACTAAAAAATTCTAACCTTTCAAAAAATACAAAACTTCTAACGACAAATGGTAAGTACCTGAAACATAAAATTCCATACTGTAGCAAAATATCTCCTCATTCAAACATATACAAGGTTAAGTCCAAATATACTTTTTTTTTTTGGTCAAAGTCCAAATATACTTTATATTACGCTAAACTGGTTAAAAAGGGAGACGAGCACATACCATTCAACATACACATTTAAAATTTTCACGTGCCTGCAAATTATGTCATATGAAGCATCTACCGGAGACGATATAATAGTACTAACTGTATGATGCATCTATTTCGCGACTACATGTATCCGAGAGAGGTATTGGATGTTGTCCTAAGTCCTAACTATATGAGCGGTTGTTTTCACTACCTCAGTAGGCTAAAAGGAGTAAATACAATATAATATTCAGAAATCACATTGTTACTGATATAATTTCACCAATTTAGTTCACAAATCAATTCGAATTCTGTCTTCACTCGCAGTCTTAAACTTTTTCAGAACATCATTCATTAGGAATCTATTTCTAACCATACACATTTAACTTTATAGTCACATAGTTCATCATTGTAATGAAAATATGCAAAATAAATATATTAATTTTTGTTTGGCAAGCTCAAGTTTTTTTAAATTTACACTTTTTTGGGTAGAGTTTTACATTATTAAATATTAGACAGTTTAAAGCCTCAATCTCCTAAATATTTACAAAGCACTGTGATCTCTGGCTACGTGGCAAGAAAGTGTCGCTTCTTGATACTTTGAAATTGATTATTTATTAAATTAAAATATGCATATTGAAAATATGTAATGAATAAGCATACACTAATTATTCTTCGGCAAGCTCATGTTTTGATATTTATAACTATAAAAAATTTGAGATGGTAAATGTAAGGTAAAAAGATTGATCACCATACATTGAAATGATGATTTTTGGAATTAAAATATGTAGGATTTATTATTTTAAAAATTAAAATACACGCTAGAGTTATTATCTATTAAAATGATTTAAGCGTCGATAATTAACACACTTTGGTTCTTGAAAACTTAAAATAAATATGTATTTTGTATTAAATTACCTCAACGATTAATGGAAACTAAACGATATATTGCATCTTCCACTGTTTTTTTTGTTGTTGAAGTTCCACTGTTGTTGTGCAATTTTTATTGCGGAAAGACTAGAACCTCGATTGAGCACATGTCTCCTGTGAAACAATTCTTACGAGAAGAAATCCAACTCAAACAGTAGAAGCGTGCACTTTATTTTAATAATAATAAAATCTAGGTACGAGAAAGAGATAAGGTCAAAGACCAGAAGCGAGTAGTCAACAAGAAACATGGTTCGGCGGCTTTCCGGACGGCGGCTACAATCGCCAACTGGCCGGCGGACGTGCCAAACTTCTTCGCAACAAACGAGAGAAGCTGGAAACTAGAAAGCCGACAAAAGATAATCTTTTAAGTGTTTGCATTCCATTTTCTCGTGGAACCTTTATTCCAAATTTGGTATCGTGGTCGTAATAAAATGGTGGACCATTACAAATAATAAAGGTGGCTGGCCCAAAATTTGGGACGAGGACAAGTAAATAACCCAATATTGGATTTTTTTTTTGTTTGGTGCTTCTATTCAACAAAAATCACTAAAATAGTACCCCAAAATTAAAAATTACAAAAATGGTGTCCACGTCAGCAATCCGGGTTAAAAAAGCCCGTAATATGGTCTAGATTATGGGTTTTTAACCCGATGAACTAGATTACGCTTTTTTTTTGTCAACCAAATTACGGGTAAAAAATATGTAATCTGTAAAACGGGTTAAAAATCTGTCATACGGTACTAAAAACATATTTTTATCGTAGATCTCAAAAATTTATGCAAATTCAAATACAAAATTCTCGAATCGGACATTCGAGCACCAAGATATTAGATTTTAAAGATTTTTTTTAAATAATCTTTCAATTTGAATTTTTTTTAATTTTTTTACTTTTTAAAAAAAATACAAAAAAATGAAAAAAATATCTCTCAAATTGAATTTTTTAATTTTTTTAGATTTTATAAAAAAATCAAAATATAATCTTTTGGTCAAACCGGATAATCTAGACTGGATAACCGTCTTTTCGTCTCTTGGTTTTTTTTTTGTATTTTTAAAAAAATTCTAAAAAAATCAATTTTTTTGTAAAAATTAACAAAAGACAGTTTTTTTCTCAAGTTTTTTAAAATTTTTCTAATTTTTAAAAAAATTAAAAAAAATTAAATTGAGAGATTATATGAAAAAAATTTGAAGAACAGTATGTTCGTGCTTGGATGTCGATTCGAGAATATTTTTTTAATTTGCATAACTTTTTGAGATCTACCATAAAAATTCAATTTTAGGACGAAATGACGGGGTTTTTTTTTTACCTGTTTTACGAATTACGGGTTTTTTATCCGTAATTTGGTTGACCAAAAAAATCCGTAATAACTTGATTATGGGTAAAAATCTGTATTCTGGTATCCATGGGTTTTTTACCCGTAATCATGTTCGTCCAAACAACATGGACACTTTTTTTATAATTTTTTAATTTTTGGGTACTATTTTGATATCTTTTTGTGAATAGTAACACCCAACAAAAATAAAATCTGCAATATTTGTGTTTCAAATGCAAAAGATTACAATCCCGTACAACCTTAATTATCAAGTATTGTTCCCAATCCGGCAACGGAATTATGGATATTCTTTTTAAGATTATTCCACAATTTTTTAATGAAAGGTGGTGGGGGACTTTATACTACAATAGACATAATCACAAAATACATAATCAAAAGAAAACATCAAACGAAAACTAATTCAGAAAAGAACAAAAATACATGGGTGGAGCGAAGGAAGGATGAAAAATTACGAGAGTCGAATGTTCAAAACAGAAAATTATCGTGATAAATAATAATTAATAATCACAAAAATCACATCATAAATATAATTTCGTGTACATTTAAATACATACAAGATGTATACAAATGAGAGCCAAAATTAGAGAACTTAAATTTGACAAGTTTATCCACTTGCCCTAGCCGGAAAAGAAAAAAATTCGACATGATCTCAAGAGCATAGTTCAATCCAAGTAAAAATAGATATTAATAAGTTTAAACCCGGAAAGATCGTAGTCGCTCGGGAGTTACAACAACAAAGAAAAATGTGTCGCACAGAAACAAAATACCATTCATAATCATTGTTTAATTTTAAAACCAAGGTCTAACTTAAATCAAGCAGAGGTTGAGCCACATAGTAGGGAGTGGGTCAATTGACCTCACTTAATTTTCTATTTATTTGATACCTATTAAAAATAAGAAATTGACTCCATTAAAAAATTAATCAACTTATAAATTAGAATTATATACTAAAAAAATATATTTTTTTTATATTGTCCCTATTGAAATTTTTTTTGGCTCTCCCGTGAAATCAAGCATAGTGCTTAGTTGGAATTTATCTTTTCATAGTACAAATTGTTGGCATTATTTTGACACCAAGTTACAATAACAAACAAAACAAAGATTCAAAATATATTCAAGTCCCTCTATCAAGGCGAGCAGAAACTTCTTGTACCAATAGACAGATGCCTTGAGATGTCGTTTTTAAGTGGTGAAATCTCTATAAAAAGCCCATGTCTGGTGGTGTAGCTTGAATACAATATTTCACTCCTTAAAAGAAAGGGAAAAGTACACATAAATACTATGTGATTTGATTTGTTCAAAAAAATTGTATGATTTTTTTTTTCAAATTTAGTACATGTAGTTTTATTTCGGAGACAATTTTAGTCTTGTACAACATCCAAGGATGCCCGTCCATTTGGTATTACCACGTAATCGCCACATAAGCAGCACGTCAACTATTGTATCCTACTTGGTCGGGGTGATGTGGCATGGAAAATTACCACTTTCTCCTCCTCCTCCTCCTTCCTGTTTTTCCTCCTCTTCCTCCTCCTCCCTTCTCCTCCACCCCCACCTCCTCCTCTTCTTCTTCTTCTTCTTCTTCCTCCTCCTCTTCCTCCTCTCTTTCCTCCTCCTCCTTTTCTCTTTCCTCCTCCTCCTCCTCCTCTCTTTCAAAAAATGTACTAAAGTGGCAATTTGCCATGCCATGTCACCCATGCTAACTAATATAGAATAGTTGATGTACGTGGTACTAACAGGTAGCCAGGCACCTTTTGAAGTTGTCCGGGAATAAAGTTCTCAAAAATAAAACTATAGGTACTAAATTTGGAAAAAACAAATACATAGTCTTTTTATGAAATAAGCCAAACCACAAGGTTCTTATGTGTATTTTTTCATAAAAAATATTATGGTTTAACTAGTAGGTAACACAGGTCATATATTACTGCGTCCAAAATGTATGACATGTTGATCTCATTAGGAGCCTTCGATTATAGTATGTATGGTTATGAGTTTGTAAGTAGTCTAATTAAGGTATAGAAGAATGTTGTGGTGGTGATGAAGGGTAAAAGAAATATTAAAAATACATACAAGTTAGTTGAGATACTATTGTAGGTAGATTCACATTCTTGTATTTCAATGGAGGGGAGAAGAGTCAGGTCGCATGAGGTTGGTTTATATGAGGGAGAAAGTACTTGATATAAATGGTTTGAGTAGAGTTAGGATTTGCAAATATATAAATATCAAGCTATGATTGTTTCATAGCGGCATGGTTGGAAAATAATCATAATTATCTCAAAGAACTATTGTTAACTGGGCCTCACTATAGTTATCTAAAGGAACATAATATCAAAGGTGTTGGATAGATTTTTCATG
Organism: Hypericum perforatum; assembly: GCA_012979155.1. Lineage (NCBI taxonomy): Eukaryota > Viridiplantae > Streptophyta > Magnoliopsida > Malpighiales > Hypericaceae > Hypericum > Hypericum perforatum. The sequence goes on from SOPF01025591.1 coordinate 90,419, forward strand.
GAGAATGCAATGTCTTAGGTAGCACCATGTACATATTGAGTTTCTCACTCAAGGTTAAGTGATAGAGTTCAAAGCATGTTAAAAGTTCTACTAAAATAGAATAAAAAGTTGCTCATTGTAAGCTATGACAAGTAACATTAGTTTGAGATAAGATGATCCAACAAAGAAGTAGTTCAAAGTTACAGAGCATAGGGCTGACCAGATTATAAAGGGCATGTATATTGGTAACAATATTACTTTTGTAAGTGCACTTTCTAGTTAAAGATTCAATGGAGATTGGAGAAAATAAACTAAATAAGCTCAAAAGCTCAACCTTGAGGATTGGCTCCAAGTGATGGAATAAAAACATGAAAAGAAAGTTAAGATGATCTTATTGAGGGTGATGTATCTATAGTCAAAGTGAAGTTAGTATAGTCAGTTCATTTTTTGCAAGTTCTCATATAACTTTATGGGATGGAGTCTCATCAAGGTAGAATTTGTTTAAGTTTGGGTGGAGTTTCATAGTTTTTTATGTAGAATATTTTTTTGTCAAGGTAAAGAGTGTTGAGATATGTCAAGAATAATTTACCCTAATATCTACACCTATAGAGAAAAAATAATTAATTGATATGTGTAACAAAGTCTTATATAATCTTAGGTAACTTATCTTTATGTAATAAATGCCATAGAAAAATAAGAGATGGATCAAAATAAAGAACTAATATGGGCAAGCTTTATACCTATAAAGTCCCTTCAGGCTATTAGCCCTTGAATATTGGACCCCTTGCGTGTGCGAAGGAGGTAATGGGAACAAGCCTTCTATTTTTTATAATTTTATGATAATTTTCAACAATCTTGACATTTGGAAAAAAATTCAACTTATAGAAGAACCATAAAGTTCTATTTGAACTTTAACAATCTCCATCCTGATGAGACACCATATCTTTAAAAAACATGGAATCTCATGAAACCATATCATCTCATTCGACTCTCCCATGAACTATAGTAATCACCATCAATAAGATCATCTAACTTTCTCCCTAGTTTATGATGAATCATTTAAAGTTAGCCTTTAAGCTTGTGCTTCAAAGTTGTAGAGCATGGGACTACTTGAGAAATAGAAGGCATGTCTATAAGTTTGCTAGATTTTATTATCTCCAATGAATTCTACATGTCATAAAATACAAAGATCAATATTTTGTTCCACCAAGTCGTATCCTCAATATCTTTTGAATTCTATCATTCGATTTTGCTTGAGATACCTGATTCACATAT
>SOPF01025592.1:0-12092 GCA_012979155.1 Hypericum perforatum
GTAATAATAATTGTAGCTTAAATCACAATTAAAAATAATGGATTTTGTCGCTAAAGAGACTCATGATGCTGGCTTCGGTTTTGTCGGAGTGCTAAAACCTCATCTACTTTGCTGACGCATGCATCAAAATAGATAACTAAAATAAAAATGCTATAAAATCGTCGCTAGTGTCAAATTGGTAAGTGTTGCTTTAACATTAAAAATTATTTACTTGTTTTGTTTTTTGTGAAAGAAAATTAGTTACTTGTTAAGATGCAATTTGTGGACGTCGTCTACCCCGTTCACCTTTTGACAATAATGGCCACCAAACAGTTCATCCATTGCCGCTACATACTAGCGTAGATAGTCAATGTGGAAAAAGAAGCAAATTAGAACAATGCAATAGATAAAGTGAGCAATATTTTAGGTGTGACATGAATAAGAAGCCTATAATTATTATTTTACCTATGATATACTAACAATTACTGTATTAGTTAATTTAAATTTGCAAAATATATGTGTTTTAAAATATCACAAAGTTTTTTTTAACTATTATATAATATTAACGTTTCAGCAAATCGTATTCAAAAACATTTTAATTACTAAAATATTATGTAAGGATCCTGGATATATTCATGTTGTTCAACACTATGATCCACATTTGCCTACCATGGAAGAAAAAAAAGGCCATCAGTGGCAAGCTGAAAAAGTCTACAACCATGACTGACGTTCAATAAAATATATATCTTTTTCCCATTTTTATTCGAAGGTATCATTTAAAAGATGCTATTTTAGAAGGAGGAATCCCATTCAACAAGGCTCACGGGATGACGTCGTTTGAATACCATGGCAAGGATTTGAGATTCAACAAGGTCTTCAACCAAGGAATGAACAATCACTCCACAATCACCATGAAGAAGTTTCTCGAGACCTACGACGGTTTTGAGGGTATTAAGTCAGTGGTGGATGTGGGAGGAGGAATTGGAGCTTCCTGTTGGGGATCCTACAACCGAATCCCCTGAAGTGCGCTCACGAACGAACCCTTGACAACGAACCCACGAATTTGGGAGCCAAGATGATAACAGCAAAACGATGACAAGAGGCAAGAGAATTGGTAACCCGGTTCGATCAACGATCTACGTCTGGGGGCATACCAAGCCAGGAGGATATCTACTAGATACAAGGAATTTATCAAAATGATTTTACAAGGGGAAAGAGGAAGGGAGTTCTTCTCCTTTTATGGTGTTTTTATGGTTTTGTACATTTTTCCTTATCCATGGCAACGTCCTTATATAGATGTGTGAATTTCCTCCTTCCATTTAATCAAGCCCATCTCTTTTGACATAAGTTTGTAGGCAGCCACCTCTTTTGACATGGAATTGTAGGCATCCACCTCTTTTGACAAAGTATTGTAGGCAGGCTCCATTTTTTTTTGACTTCAACAATTCAGAAGTTCAACAATCTTCCACCTGGAGACTGATCTTATCTTGCTTATTCTTTGTCACACGAACACCAGTCGCTCAGTGCTCCTCCTCACTCTGTTGGTTGGTACGTCGGCATCTTCTCATCAATCAATAAGGCCAGCTGAGGCCGTGTTGAGCCTCAGCTTCTCCAAGGTTACCACCTTGGTAAACATATCTGCAGGATTCAGTTTACCGTCGATCTTGTCAAACTTTAAGATCTTCTCTTCAACAAATTGCCAGATGTAGTGGTACTTCAAGCTAATATGTTTTGTTCTTGCATGGAAAGCAGGGTTCTTTGCCAAATGAATTGCACTTTGACTGTCACAATGAAGCACACTCCCAGTTTGCTCCTTTCCTAGCTCTGCCAAGAAGTTTTGTAACCACACTATCTCTTTGCTAGCTTCTGTCGCTGCCACGTACTCCACTTCCGTAGTAGACAAAGTAACAATTTTCTGCAACTTAGATGACCAAGATATCGCAGTACCTCCAAACGTGAACACAAAGCCTGTTATGCTTTTAAACCCATCATGGTCATTTGATCCCAAATCTGCATCAACATATCCTGCCAATCTCACATCTTTGCCCTCAAAGCAAAGGGCTTTATCCTTGGTACCTTGCAAGTATCCTAGGATCCATTTGACTGCAATCCAATGTTGCTCTCCTGGGTTGCTCATGAACCGACTCACTACTCCCACCGCATGAGCTATGTCAGGTCTTATGCATATCATAGCATACCGCCCATGTATATGGAGTCCTCTTCATATGGGCTTTCTCTGCCTCACTCCTGGGCACGTCTTTCTTTGATAACTTGAAATGCCCACCCAAGGGAGTCATCATAGGCTTGGCTTCATGCATACTGAACCGTTTCAACACTTTCTCGATGTAATCAGATTGAGAAAGGAAAAGCTTCCCTACCTTCCTATCTCTCTTAATCCTCATACCAAGAATTTGCTTTGCCTTACCTAAATCCTTCATAGCAAATCGCTCTGACAATTGCTTTTTCAAACTCTTCACCTCTTGAGCACTTGCTCTTACAATCAACATGTCATCAACATAGAGTAGGAGGATAATATAGCCAATGTCGAGCATCTTCACATAGCAACAATGATCTACCTTACACCGTATGAAGTCTATCTCATGTATGAATCTATCAAACTTCTTGTACCATTGCTTTGGGGCTTGCTTCAACCCGTAGAGGCTCTTTTTTAAACAACACATAAGCTTCTCACTACCTTTCGACATATAGCCTTCTGGTTGCTCCATGTAAATCTCCTCATCAAGATCACAATGGAGGAACGCCGTCTTGACATCCATTTGCTCTAGCAAGAGGTTCTCAGCTGCCACCATACTCAACACTATCCGAATAGTAGTTATCTTTACCACTGGTATGAAGATATCAGTGTAATCTATGCTGTACCTTTGCTGGAACCCTTTCACCACTAGCCTTGCCTTGTAGCGCTCGCCGCCATTTGCCTCTTACTTGATTCTATACACCCACTTATTTTGCAGCGCCTTCTTGCCTTTAGGAAGTTGGACCAGTTCCCATGTCCCATTTTTCCTCAATGAGTCCATCTCGTCATCCATAGCACACTTCCACTTGTGCAATTGTTCACTCTGTTGAGCTTCTGCAAAATCTTCGGATTCTCCTTCATCTGTCAATAGAAGATAAAAGTTAGATGGGGAGTATCTCTCTGGAGTCTATGCTCCCTTTCAGATCTCCTTAGTGGTACCACTGATGGTGGGGAACTTGGCACCGCTTCTTCTTCCTCATGAGTTTCCTCTTGCTCATTCTGAGTCATTGAGCTCCCACCCGATTTGGAGATATCCAAATCAACGACTTCTTTGCTAGGAGCTCCCACCTCATCAGATACACTTCCACGATCCTTGTACAACACTTGCTTATTGAACACGATATCTCGACTCCTAATTACCTTATGACTTTTCTCATCCCAAAATCGGAATCCAAACTCGTCACCGCCATATCCAATGAACGTGCACTTCTTGGACTTGGCATCCAACTTAGTTCTTTCACCAGTATCCACAAGAATATAAGCAACACAACCAAAGACCCTAAGGTATGAGAGATCAACATCCTTACCACTCCAACCTTCTTCGGGAACACAATTTTCCAAAGGAGTTGATGGCCTTCGATTGATAAGAAATACCGCCGTATTGACTGCATCTGCCCAAAATATCTTAGGCATCCCACACTTCAATCACATAGCCCTTGCTCTCTCATTGAGTGTTCGATTCATCCTCTCCGCGATGCCATTCTGCTGAGGTGTCCCTGCAACTGTCTTCTCCATGCAAATTCCTTGCTCTGCACAGAAGTTTTTGAATTCCTTAAGCTCGTACTCGCCATCATTGTTAGACCTTAAGCACTTTACCTTGAGTCTCGTCTCATTTTCCACAAGTGCTTTCCACTTCTTGAAGGCATTGAAAGCATTGGACTTTTATTTTAAGAAGTACACCCACACTTTCTTTGTGGAATCATCAATAAAGGTCATGTAATACATTGACCCTCCCAAGGATGCAACTGGTGCCGGTCCCCATAAGTCGCTATGGACCAACTCTAGTCTTTGCTCTCTTGGAGCTCTGCCACCTCTTGAGAAGCTAACCCTCCGTTGCTTCCCGAGCACACAATGCTCACATAGGCCAACCTCCACGGTCTTCAAGCCTGGTAGCTTCCCCTTAGAGCATAACACCTTCATCCCTTTTTCACTCATGTAGCCAAGACGACTATGCCACAGATCTGCATCTGTTACAACACTCGCTAGTTTTGCCTTTATCGTAACCGTTAGGTTCGACCATTGGTTGTGGTTGTATCGATCGGTTTTAAAACTGTTTGGTTGAATTTGTTGTCCTTTAGGGGAATTGGTGTAACTTTTTTGTGTGGACCTCGATTTGGATGATTTCAAGTCGTGTTTGTCCACGACACGATTACATACGACTTTCGTGTTTTGAGTTTTGTGGTTTGAACCATTTGTCTTTGAGTTTTGAGCTCATTTTGGAAAGGTTACGATCGGTGGGCTTAGTTCATCGACTTTTGGTAGAAAAATCATAACTTTCGCATACGAACTCCGATTCGAGCAATTCCAAAATGAGAAGATCCGTAAACCTAGAGCTACGATTTTGATGTTTTGAGTTTTGCAAAATTTTGGATTGAGGATCCAGCGGGGTGCTGGGAATGCCAGTGGGTTGCTGGAAAACCTACTGTGAGGGTCCAGCGGGTCGCTGGTTTAGTCAGCGAGACGCTGGGCTGCACACTTTTTTTCAAAAATTCATAACTTCCTCATACGACCTCCGATTTGAGTGATTCCAATTCAAGAATGTTCATAACATCTAAGAGTTCAACTTTGAAGATTTTTGTTTTGAAAATTGAGGATTTAGTTGGTGGGATCATGGGAGAGTTTTTGGAGCTCGGTTTTAGGTACGTATTCGTAAGAATTGAGAGATTTTGCCAAATGATGAGCAATGTGGCAAATATGGCTTAAGGATTGATTTGAGGACTTGTTAAAACTTATGTAGAGATTTAGGAGTGTTAAAGAATGACTTAAAAGATTGAGGATCAAAAGAGAAAAAGGGTGATTGGTAAACTTACCATTTATGGTAAGTTTTCAATCAAAATATCTAAGGAGGCATATGAGTGGGTTTCATTAGTCATCCATTGAAAGAAAAACAGAGAGAGGGAGAGAGAAGGAAGGAGGAAACATGGGAGGAGAAGAGAAGAAGAAAGAGAAAGAAAATCTCTTGATTAAGTCTTTTAGAAATATGTATAGATCCTTTTATTTCCTTGAATTAGAAGTAGCTATGAAAGATTTTGAATAACTTTAAATATGACCAAGGTGAGGAACTTGAGGTTAATTGAAGTATGATTTGATGGTTTATGGAAGTTGATGATAAGCTAAGCTTTAAAGATGTATTTAAGTATCTTTGTAAAGTTTTGGAGATTTTGTTATAGAAATCTGAATTTAGAAACTTTGATAAAGAGTGCTCAAGTTCTTGTGTTTGAGAGGTAGATGTTGACTAGAGTGTTATGTCTATGATTTAGTTGATCACATATTGGAAATAGAACATCGAGGAACGTAAAGCAAGGAGCGGAGGCCTTTAGGAGCATTTGTGCATTTTGGCTAAAGGTAGGGAGATATTATCCCTAACCTCTGTTTTGGCTAATATTGGTTGTTATAAACTTGTGTCTTTGCTTTGATATGATGATTATATGGTGATTTGACAAAGTGTGGTGTGAGTCTTTGATTTGTGTGATTTGGTTATTTTTGGTTATGCATGGTTTTGACAAATATGAGTCTTGTGGATTATGAGGATTTGGTTTTAGTGATTATAAATTTGTGTATGGTATATGTGAGTTGATTTGTGAGATGACGAACGATGAGGTCTACCCGTGACCAACCGGAGATGTTGGCACATGTGCACATGTTTTGGGGATACATTAGATTTGATACGATTATGATATAGCTGGCGGAGTTTGATTATGAAAGTGATATAAGATATGGTATCCTAGTGTTGTGAGAAGGAGAGACATATTCTAGACCTATCCAAAGTCCATCCATGATATGATATTTGCGATGCCTATTTGGATCGAAACGTGTCTTTCGTATGAATTATGAATTTGTCAGTTATTTACAATTAAATTACTTGTGATGTGCTAAATGTTAATTTAGAATATTTATCTATGCATGAATTTGTGTCAATGCATGTAGTTGGTTAGTTAATTATAGGTTAGTTTTAATATCCTCTACTAAGTACTTCCAAGTACTTACCCCCTCCTCCACAGGTGACAGAAGTTAGAGAATCGTCTTGACGTCCGAAGAACTTTGTTTGATAGATCGTGTGAACCCATTGTCTTCTTCTAGGTTTTGAAGTCTTCGGATAGTATTTTCCTTTTGTTGATCTTAGTAGTGTCGCTCTATTGTACACATTGTGTAACTTATGTTTGTATTTGGAATTATGTAAGAATAAGATGTGATATATATGTATAATACGAAATTATGCTTCCGCATTTGTATAATGGAGCATAGAATTCTTGAGTCGAATTATATGTTGTGTATAATGGAGCATAGGATTTGTCATATCTTTGTCCTCTTTCATGTGTCAACCTTAGCATATCTAATTCTAACTCATTGGTATAGGAGGATATAACGAGTACTCATAGCGATTCTGAATTGGCAAGAGGAAATGGTGAGAATTTCCAAGTACGGGGAGAGAAAGTTGCATGTGAAAATGTGCCACCAGTTGGAGTTACAACTGGGAGTGGTGTTGTGAGGAATGAGATCCCTTTGCCTGTCGCTAATATGCTTGTACCGGTGTTGGAAGGGCAAAGTAGCGATAATGTAGATCGGGTGATGTTGGCAATGGAGAAATTCAGAGCAAGTCCAGATTGAACAGAATGTGTTGACAGCTGCAAAAGATGAATCTTTGGGAGAGTTTTTGAGGTTGAAATCGTCGAAATTCTCTGGTATGAAGGATGATCCTCAAGTCTTCATTGATGAGATGGAGAAAAGAAAGAGAATCCTGAGATGTAACAGGGTAAGAATGGTAGAACTTGCCTCATTTCAGTTAGTTAGTGAGGCTGGAGTATGGTTCCAAAATGAGGGGTCATATGCTTGGATGTGGGAAGAGTTTACTAAGGCATTGCTAGATGGTTCCAACCAGAGAGTTTGAAGGATGCTTGAGCTTTCGAGTTTGAGCGGCTGGTGAAGACACCTGGGATGACAGTGGATCAGTACGATCAGAGGTTCAACTATCTGTCGCGTTATGCAGAACATTTGGTTCCCGATAAGAAAAAGAAAGTAAAAAGGTTTGTTCGTGGCCTTGATGACTCAATGTTCAAGGTTATGATGCCTCATGACTTTGAGACTTATGCTGCTGCAGTAGATTGTGCTCGAATATTAGAGATGCAAAACAATGAACGTCAAGTAGTTCCTAGTCCACCAAAGTTTCAGAGGTTTGATAAGCACCCACAGCGGAGTGTGAACCAAGGGTTCAGGCCACAAGGGAGGTGGTCTGGTGGACAATCTATGGCTTCTAGGGGCGGAGGATCCGTTGGAAGGTTCAGAAGAGGAAATGACTTCCGAGGACAACGATCAAATCCAAGTCAGTCGAGCAACTTTAGGACATGCCAGAGCTGTGGGAAGCAACATCCGGGGAATGTTTGCTATAGGGAGACTGAAGCTTGCTTCAACTGTGGCAAGGTAGGCCACCTAGCTCGAGATTGTCCTATACCTGGACAGCATAGACAAGTGGCGAGCATGGTAGCCTCGTAGTCTATACAAGGAAATCCCCCTCCTCAAGTTCAGAGGGAAGCTGGTTCGAGGATTGAAGGAGTAAGGTCAGAAGGCAGAGGGAGTGAAGTACAACCTCGTGTTTATGCTCTAACGAGGGGAGATGCCGAGGCAAGCAACAATGTGGTCACAGGTACCCTTACTGTTGGATCTTCTAATGCACGTGTGTTATTTGATTCGGGATCTACGCACTCATTTGTGTCATCCTGATATATGCAATTTTTGGATATATTGCCTACGTGCTTAGATGAATCTATGGTAGTTGCTACGCCTTCGAGCGGTTATGTGAATATTTGTGAGGTGATCAGATCACACATTATCTTATTCAGTGAACGTGAACTGTCGACTGATTTGTATGTATTAGATATGGATGACTTTGACATAATATTATAGATGGATATATTATCCACTTATCATGCGGTGGTGGACTGCTTTGAGAAACAAGTCACCTTTCGACCATTAGGGGAGTCAGAATTTGAGTTTTAGGGGGAGCGAAAAGTGACAACTGCGAAGTTGATCTCTTACCTTAAAGCTAATAAATTTATTGAGAAGAGATGTGTAAGTTATCTAGCTTGGGTAAAAGAGATTGGGAAGGATGAAATTTCGGTAGATGATATTCTGGTGGTTAGGGAGTATCCAGATGTGTTTCCCAAGGATTTGTCAGGATTGTCTTCTGTGAAGGAGATAGAATTTTGTATTGAGTTAGAACCCGGCACTGAGCCAATCTCGATTCCACCGTATCGTATGGCTCCGGCTGAGATGAAAGAGCTGAGAGAACAATTGCAAGATCTGTTAGATAAGGGTTACGTCAGGCCTAGTGTGTCTCCGTGGGGAGCACCAATTTTGTTTGTGAAGAAGAAAGATGGAACTTTGCGGTTATGCATAGATTACCAGAAGTTGAATAAGATGACCGTTAAGAATCGGTATCCACTTCCTAGGATTGATGATCATTTTGATCAACTTCGGGGAGCTAAGTGGTTTTCGAAGATTGATTTGAGATCAGGGTATTACCAGTTACGAATAAGAGAATCGGATATTCAGAAGACGGCATTTAGGACTCGGTATGGACATTATGAGTTTTTGGTCCTGTCGTTTGGTTTGACGAATGCTCCGGCTGCATTCATGGATATGATGAACCAGACATTCAAACCTTTCTTGGACCAGTTTGTGGTTGTTTTTATTGATGACATTCTGATATACTCCACGAGTCAGGAAGAGCATGAGAAGCATCTTAGATTGGTGTTGCAGAAGTTGCGAGAGAAAGAACTTTATGCTAAACTCTCGAAATGTGAGTTTTGACTTCAGAGTGTAGTCTTCCTAGGACACGTTGTGTCCAAAGATGGAGTTTCGGTTGATTCCAGTAAGATAGATGATGTGATAAGTTGGGCTACTCCGACGAGTGTGACAGAGATTCGTAGCTTTCTGGGTTTAGCAGGTTACTATCAACGGTTTGTCAAAGACTTCTCTACTTTGGCATCACCGTTAACCCAGCTAACTCAGAAGAATATAAAGTATAAATGGTCAGAAAAGTATGAAGAAAGCTTCAGAGAGCTTAAGGATCAGTTGACACATGCACCTATGTTAGTCCTACCTTCGGGTACAGGAGGATATTCTGTGTATTGCGATGCATCAAGAGTTGGATTGGGATGTGTTTTGATGCAGCACAAGAACATCATTGCTTATGCTTTGAGATAATTGAAAAAGCACGAAGAGAACTATCCAGTTCATGATCTAGAATTGGTGGCAGTTGTGTTCGCCTTGAAGATTTGGAGGCATCATCTTTACGGCGAGAAGTTTGAGATCTTCACGGATCATAAGAGCCTTAAGTATATCTTTGAGCAACGGGATTTGAATCTGAGACAGAGAAGGTGGATGGAGTTGCTCAAGGATTACGATTGCACCATTAGTTATCATCCAGGAAAGGCAAATGTGGTAGCTGACGCTTTGAGTCGGAAATCTGTGGTTCAACCAAGGTTTTTGGCTGAAATGTATATGGGACCTGTCTTGCAAGGACGAGTCATAAGTTTACAAAAGGAAGATCCGAAGGTGATTGAGATGATAAGGAAAGTTGAACTAGGTGTGTTACCTGATGAGAGGCATGTTTAGACACGCCTCCGATGCAATATAGATTATGAAGTAGGGTTATCGATCCACGAGGAATAAGGTTGCGCCTTACTCGGCTTACTTACTTAGCTTTAGGAATTTTATGTCTTTGGTTTCTTTGGTTTGGTTTAGCTGACTTAACAAACTAACATGCTTAAAATGAAAAGACAACCAAGTTAAATCATGCAAGATCACAACAAAACACAAGAACACAAGATATATATCAACTTAAAACAAGTGGTGTGATACCATAAATTACTTAAGTAAACTAAATGGTTCGTTGGGTTTTTAAGTACGTGTCAAGATCCGGGTGTTTCAAGGCAACTAATCTACACTTTCGCGCTAGATTATTCTAAATTGATCTTTAGCTAAACTTATATGAACTCGATGTGCTTTCGCCCCCACGAGTCACATAAATCTAACTAAACACCAACTATAAACATCACCTTTTTGGATAATTTATCATCAAGGAGGAGTCCACATCTCACAAGACGACGAATCAACAAGTTAATGTTTCGATCAAGTCTATCTCCTTTCGGTCTCAAGACTTGATTTTAATCATGGTTCTAGATGATCAAATTAGAACAAGCATTAAATCCTTTAACAAGTTCATGAACCTTATAATTTTTACCCATTTTAAACCATTAGAAAACTCAAGTTTTCAAGGCATCACACCAATAAGTAACTACTCACACATATTTGTACAAAACATAAACAAAAACATACTTAATACATAAACACACTTATCATTCATTGAATTTACATAATCAAGCAAGGAAAGCAAGAATGGAAAAGGCAAGAGAGTTTACAAATTCCAAGCACAAGCTTGGTTCTTCTTTTTCTTCTTCTTCTTCCTTCTCCTTCTTTTTCTTCTTTTTTTCTTCCTTTCTCTCTCTCCTTTTTTTGGTACGTTTTTTCTTCTTGCCTTGGCTGCCACCTTTTGTTTTCTTCACTCACATAATAATCCTAAGTCATATTACAAGCCAAAATTAACTTAACAACTAATTCTTTTACAAATATCTTAACAACTCTTCCATCCATGTTTCTAGCTTTAGGACTTAGTAACAACAAGTTAAAAGAAGTGTAGCCATCCTTGTTCCCTTCAAGTCACAGCCATATTGAGTCATCTTATCCTCACAAATTGGCAGCCACGGATTTGGGCCAAGAAGCCCAAAGTTGGCCCAAATAAACCATCAAGTTTGGCCCACTCGGACAGAATCGGCCCATGATATTGGATCAAGCGGTTTCCCAACTTAGATAACGAAACAGAAGACGCCCTTTGGATACATTGTAGCTACTGATGTCTTCTTTTCAATGCCACTGACGGCGCATCAATCCATCATTGGACGGGAAAGTTATGAATTTTTGAGTAGCAAGAGGTCAAGTCTGACGCCCTCCACGGATAGCTACGGTTTAGACCATTTCTTGCAACATTTTGCCTTGTCGAGTCCGTCTTGCTTGCTTCCTCGAGGTGTTGGTCGTGCCTCCTTAGATAATTGTCCATAAAGCTCCTAAAAAGCAAGAAAACATAAGAAAAGCAAACAAACACGACAAAAGAACAAAATGTACAAAAACAAGACAAAGACATAGAAAACTCGTAAAAACGAGAAGTAACAAATGCTAAATTTACACTAAAATGTACATAAGTAATGAGTGTTTTTGACACTCATCACACCCCCACACTTGAATCTTTGCTTGTCCCCAAGCAAGACTCAAATGCGGACAACAACAAAATAAAAATCACATATTACACACAAACACAAAATGAGGTAAATACTTGGCAAGACTCGATCAAAACTTAACTTCCCTCAAAATCATCAACTTATATCAAAATCCTATCATAAACCTAGTTAGTTCAATAATTTCAAAGCACAAAACACTACGAACTAATAGGAACCTTGACACTCTATTGTTTAAACAAGTGTTGACTTTATGTAAAAGACACTAGAGGGTTAAACTCTCGAGGATAGTAAAGTGTATCACTCATATAATGTGTATGGTCAACTTCCTATCACTCGCATACAGGTCAGTATCTCAAAGCGTCCTACGTCCTACTCAGCGCTATCTAAAAGTTGCAATGATCGGGGGGCTTTTTCATCGGGTTATAATGGGGATAAAGGTCAGGGTGAGGTAAAAATATATATGGATAGTGGCTAAACCACCCCATCCGAGGACTTAATACAAGAACTAAGCAGTCACTCGACTATTCTAAAATATTCTCACCAAATATAATAATCATACACTCCCC